>MU834565.1:0-46010 GCA_029204225.1 Diphasiastrum complanatum | reverse complement strand
CCAATTAGTCTGCTTTTTGCTGACGTATGCTCGAAGCATATCCTCCAGCACCTGATTTACTCTTTTTGTTTGACCTTCTGTCTATGGATGGTCGGTAATACTCACGTTGAGTTTAGTATGGAGATGATGGAATACTGCCCTCCAAAAATTTCCATTAAACTTATTGTCCCGGTCGCTGACTATGCCGGAAGGTAGACCGTACAATTTAAATAGCCCATCTACAAACAACCTCGCTAACTCTGGAGCTCTAACGATTGTTTTGGTCGGAATAAAGTGAGCCATTTTGGTCAGACGGTCAACTGTGACCCATATAGCGTCATTCCCCTTTTGGGTTTTAGTCATGCCTACTATAAAATCCATGGAGATACTCTCCCATTTACCAGCTGGTATATCTAAGGGCTGTAACAACCCTCCTGCCTAAACGCTCTGCTTTATTTACTAATTGGTTACATATTGCTGGACGTCCTTTTTAATACTGGGCCAGAAAAATTGCCTACGAAGAAGCTCACAGGTCTTCTGAATGCCTGGGTGCCTTGCACTAGGACTGTCATGACACTCATATAGGACCTGCTGCCTATAATCCTCTGAATTGGGGGACACATACTCTATCTCTATAGAGCAAGTACTCATCCTGAATGGAATATTGTTTCCATTTGAATCCTTGAGTCAACTGACCCTCAACCACTAGGGTTTGCTTGGGTAATACAGGCTCAGAGTAATACAATACTCGGACTCATCATCATCCTCAATGGAAGCTACCGTATTCTTGGATGAACTGACACCAGCCCCGGGAACTGGTTCTGGAGTCTGTAACTGTCTGCTCTGGACTGAGTTCCAAATAGTAGAGAAGAATGCATCATGCTGGCACTGCCTTCTCAAGGACTCGAGTAACTCACTACGAATTTGAGTAAAACTCAGCTCGTTTATCATAAGCATTCTACTAAGGGCATTTGCTACTGTATTCAATTTCCCCCGTCTATATCTGATAGACATATCAAACTCTTGCATTAACTCAACCCAACGAGCTTTCCGACCTGTGAGCTCAGGCTGATGCATATTCCTTGACAAATCGTCTGTAATACTAAAATATTCTGAGGTCTCAGCCAACTCAGTATGGCTTTAACCTTACTGGGGTCCATCTTAATCCCATATGCCGAGATAATGTGACCCAAATAAGCTACTTCTTCAACAAAGAATTCACACTTGGATTCTTTAGCATAAAGCTTATGCTTTCTAAGCATTCGAAACACCTTTCTGAGGTGTTTAAGATGCTCCTTCCTCGTTTTACTGTAGACGAGGATGTCATCTAAAAATACGACTACAAACTTACCCAAGTATGGTCTGAGGACACTGTTCTCTCGGCCTTTCTGCTGAAAGCTGAGGGTGTTCTCCTGATAATTTCTGTGGAGGGAAGGTCCTTAGCTGTAGAGCCAGTCTCTCCCGAGAACAATATCTGTGCGATCTTGGTGCATTATTTGAAAGTTTATTTCATCTTGGTACTCCTGAATACCAAGATTTAGATTACTTACCATAGTTTCCCAAATTTTCTTATCTTCACCCTTAGCTAATGAAACTATGTACCTATGTTGACTAGGTACTTCTGGAAGTCTGAGTTTTTTAACCAGGGTGTAGTTGATGAAATTATGGGTCGCCCCATCATCAACCATAATTTTGACTGACTGGTTACCCACTTTCCCATGCATACGTACTAGGTCATGTGGGCCCAAAGTTGAAGGGTCTCGCTAGCATTGCAGAGGTTAGTTGGCAACAATGTTCATGATCTTCATGATACACTTTGATCTCGGAAGCTGCCGAGTCACTTGGGAAACTTACAGTCTGAACAAGATGAACTTGTTTTTTATCTTTGCCCATGCACACAAACCACAAACGTTCTTGTTTGGCTTTCTCAAAATCTTCTGGTTTTAAGGGCTGTATGAGTGATGAGCTTTTCTGAGGAGCTTCACCTTTAACTTTATCTTCTTTCTTTCTTTTTAAAAATTTCTTTCTAAATTGAAAGTCCTTCTGAGGAGGCTGCTCAGAAAGAGGCTGTTGTCTCGCCCTTTTCCTACCCACTGAATCATCATAGATTTGAGCATATCTGAGAGCTTGCTCTAGGGTGATAGGCGAGTTTCTCTGTACCTCTACTTTATATTCATCTTTGAGGCCACGGACAAATCCCCTGATTTTCTGATAATCATCCATATTTTTTATCTTTAAGATTGCTTCTCGATACTGCGAGATATATTTAAAGATTTTTCCATTACTGTTTTCTCCCAGGCTCTATTAAGTTCGTTTTCTGGTAGAAATTCTCTTAGGAAGGCCTCTTCAAAAGCTTTCCATGACCGGGGAGTCTGCCCAGTCTCCTGGAGATTTAACCACCACTTATAGGCCATGGGCCCTAGGGAAAGACTGGCCTCAATAGCTTGCAAATGGTCAGGGGTCTGTTTTAGAGCATGAATGTTCTTCCATTTGCTGAGGAAGGTGTGTAGAATGTATGCGTTTCTATCCTTCTCTTCCCCAAGAAAAGTAGGAGGCTTTAAGTCTTTAAAGACGCTGGGGTAAGACCGCATAGGCTCACCCAAAACTGATGGAAGTGGAGAAGGGGACAACTGAGAAGTGGAGGGAAGGCTTCCTTTCGTGGAACTCAAAATCAAGCCTTTGAGTTCAACGAACGAGTCGTCCACACTGGACTTGAAATTGGCTAAAGCCAGTTTCAGTTCATCCACTTATGTTACCAAATGGAGAAACTGCTCCTTGGTAACCAATTGGTCGAGTTCTTCGGCGAATTGTTCCTGTTCTTCAACTTCCATGGGTTCTTTCCCTTTACTGAAAGCCAAGGCTTCTATTTCAAGTTTGATGCCTCTCTCCGAGGGTTGATCAGGTCCCTGAGGAGTGGTCATTTTCAAAACTGAATGAGAGGTACCTTAACTTCTGTCTGAAAAATAGAAAAGAGATTGATTAAACTGGAAAACAAAAGTAGAGTACTTAGCTCTTTCTGAGGACTGTACTTCCAGAGAGAAAAGCAAGAAACCCCCTCAGTTTTTCCGTAGCTGTGCAATCGGTTTTCTTAGACTGTCTGTTCCTGAGATTTTTGATCCAAAAACCAGGTTGGAAGGCTCCAAAAAACACAAATAAATCTGATTTGGATGGTCCCTGCCCTCACTGATGGGACATTACCCTGACTGATCCAAATTTCCCTGATTTGAAGCCTAAAAAGATCCCAAACTTTGGATTTTTTCCCTTTACCCTAGTCGCTGGTCTGTTTGCAGATCTGTGGCTCCAAAAAACCGAGTAGAAGGCCGAAACGGATGCAAGAAAAGTCTGAATTTTCTTGCTCTCCCCCCTAGCTGTCAGGACAGCTGCTCTACTGCTCAAGAACTCTTTGATTTGGGCCCCAAATCACTTGCTAAATCAGATTTTTCCACAGCTCTTGGAGCGCTCGATCTGCCTCAGGCTTCCTGCCCTGACACCGCTCAAAAATCACTGATTTTTATCTCCCTGTCCAGCGCTGGACCTGCTCCATGAATTCTCTTCCAAAACCGCTCAAAAATCCGAAGGTAATCCTCTGAAATCAGAGATATACCTCTGATCTTACAGCGACGGATGTCCTCTCCTGATTTCTGAAAACTTCCAAGGGTTTCTATACACTAATGGATTTCTCCCTTGCTGAAACTGAGCTCCCAAAGAAGGAGATGGCTTTGATACCAGTGTAAGAGATCCTAACACCACAGTAGGGCAAACACTAACTGCTCCGCCCAGCCTTGCCTACTCCCTGATATGGAGCAAGCCCCTCCTAGTGTGAGGCCTGATAGCATATGTACTGCCAAGTGTCGGCCACGTGGCTCTGACGTGACCGACTGCACGTCGGGACCCAACGTGGGGCCCTATCTTGCTGATAGGGTCCCTAGGCTGTGTTAGGCCCGCCATGGCTATGGACCGAGCCAGGGCACACTACCACACTGTCTTGCCCTGTTGGACCATCGCGGACGATGTTCCTTGAGGAGAGCAAGAATGTGAACACGTTGGATTTGTAAATTGTAAATTGTAAATTGTAAATATTGAAATGGCTCACACTGGCCTATGGTGTTTTCTAAGAAAATTTAAATAGCATGTTTTCGTTAACTTGTTGACCTGCTTGTAGGTATGGTGTACTAGGTCTTAATTTAGAGGTTGCTGGACTGAGCTCCTAAAAAGTAGTTGACTGGTCAACGGGACGTGTGATATACTCACTGGGACACTTGGTCCAATGTATGAGTAACACATGTCAGACAGTCGTCCTACTCATTTGCCTATGTTTCAGAGTACTACCAAGTGGCGAGTGTCAGCCGTGCATGGAGTATGCCATGTGTCGACGATAGGACAAGTCAGGGTCAAAAAGTGGGTGCTTGAGGTAGGAGGGCGTGAGAGCTCAAGAGGAGAAGCCTCTTGAGTATGCCTCATTTTTCTACTATGCAGCAGGTGGTTGGTCTCTAAGCATTTATACTGCATCAATTCTTTATGCTGCTTTGCATTGTGTGCTATTTTTTTCTCTCATCGGGCTTCTTACTTTTGACCCTGCTAGGTTCACTTGATACATTCTCCAAGACAAAAGAAACTGTCACCACCAAAGTTTCTTTTGGCTAGCCCTCCCAGTCATGCCTAGCTTAGGCTTCAATACATCAAATTCTCCCAAAACAGTACACAGCTCGCACGAAACATTTCTGTAATAATTGCTTGGCGTGCTACACACAAAACTTAATGCCTGTAATTCTAGGTCAGTTATGCAGCGTTGACACAGCTATCTGACATAGGTTTCAAGTAATTCATTTCTTTTGCTAAGTAGGATGTTTGTGTATTGCATCATCCTGTGATCATGAATCATGATGTTAGACAGAGAGGAAGAAATGCCCTACCAGAAGGCTGTAACTATCCTGTGTGTAGATGTAAAAAAGTATGTGGCTTAAAAATGTGATCCAAGTTTGGAAAGAAACTCAAATTATTTTCTTTTTGTCATTTCCGATGTTACTAATGGCAGTGAGTACACCACTGCTATATCTTCAGTTGGAAAATATGTGGAATCACAGAAAAGTTGTTCTTCAGATAATGAACTTCAGAGCTTATAAATCACAGAGCTGCATGGTTGTAGGTGGACCTAAAGAACCTGTTGAGGAATCCTCCTCTAGTGAAAATGCCGAAGGGACAAGAAACACTGATTAGTCAGCCCTTCCTTGGAGCACTACCAGATATTCTCCATAGACACCTCGTTGATACTGCAAAAGAGTGTATGAAACTACGTGACGATTGTTTGTACAAAGAAGCTTCTAAACCTGATGAGATATGGCTGATTGCAAATGGTGTTGTCAAGGTGAGAATCATCCTTACAACCTTCACTGACTTGTTTTTAAAGAATTTTGCTAATGAAATTTTGGAGTATTCTCTGTATTTCCTGCTCATCATTGCTGAAGCTTAAATTGATGAGACGTCGTTGCTGTCAGTTTGGGATCAATCATAGTATAGTTGGTAGTGATGAGCTTCTTCATCACTTGAAATGCAAACAATGTTGCAGTGGAGCAGGAAAGCCACCACAGACTGGCACCTGCTGCATCCAACCTTTTCACATGGCAGTACACTAGGTCTTTATGAAGCTCTGACAGGGAAACCTCATCTCTGTGATGTTACTGCTGACTCAGTTGTCCATTGTTTTTCCATCGAAACATCAGCTATTTTGTCAGCTTTGCAGTCTGAGCCCAATGTGGAGGACTTCTTCTGGCAGGTAATTTAAAATATTCCTATCTAAGGTTGTTCATTTTCAAATAGCAAGTCTTTGGAAGACACAAAAAAGTACATGACTGTTAATAATGAGGCCCCCCATAAATTAATCATTGGGATTATTTGTGATCATGTGTATATGTCCATAGCACTCCTGTATCAACAAAAACATTACCCTGAATGTTGGAAATATCTAGAAGACGTGCATATACTGTAAATGAAAGAAAGCAAGCTGATGTATCTACTATAAGAATGCAACAAGACGTGGAATATATATGTATCTGTATTTGTGTGTGTATATATGTATATATGTATATATGTATAGATAGATAGATAGATAGATATCATAGCTGCACCAAGAATTCGCTGTCCGCAATTCAGACAGCGAACCAAATAGCGATCCCCGAATCGCTGGGGGGGTCGCAATTTGTGGTTCACTGGCAATTTTTTTTTCTTTTTCAACTGAAAAAAAAATGTGAATCCGATTCGCAGAATCGCCAAACCATAGCTAGAGTAGAACACAAAAACAGCATGATCGAGAGTGTAATTCTTCATTGTGTGATAGGCATTGCATGATACAATCGGCAGATTCAATATCAAAGCAGCACTTGTGTAGCATACATTTAAACTTGTGTAGAAATCATGATTCCTGGACCAAAATGGTCGAGGAATACAGTCGACAGGTTCGTGAACCCGATACGGACCCAACAGACTTGGCCTTGCTTGATTCGGGTATCATTTGGTCAAAATGGCTCTTTGATGGGAGAGAAACACAATTAGGTCACGCGAAATGGACTAGTTTTGCAGCTTTCCATCTGACGACCCCGTTTCTCCAAACGGGATGTCGTCGTCTATTTCGGCCAGTGGACAAGCTCGATAGGAACCTGTGGGAACAGACAGGACGAGGAACGGACCGACGGTTAGCCCAGAACGTCCGTCCGAAGTTCGTCACTAAAAAGGGCTTCAGGGACACTTCGTCGATCGGGACCTAGAAACACTTGGAATTGACCTAAATGGTCCAGGACTACAGTCCACAGGTTCGTGAACCCGATACGGACCTAACAGACTTGGCCTTGCTCAATTCGGGTATCATTTGGTCAAAATGGCTCTTCGATGGGAGGGAAACGCAATGAGGTCACGCGAAATGGACTAGTTTTGCAGCTTTCCATCCGACGGCCCTGTTTCTCCAAACGGGATCCGTTTCAAATGCCGTCTATTTCGGCCCGTGGACAACCTTGATAGGAACTGTGAGGACAGACGGGACGAGGAATGGCCCAGAACGTCCATCGTCATTAAACATGGCTTCAGGGACACTTCGTCAGTCGGGACTAGACACATTTGGAATTGACTACTTGTGTATGTACCTTTTTCATGGAGAAGTAAAACTGCAATTCTAAAGAAAGCTTCAACAAAAGCACATTTTTGTTTGATTGTTCTTATGCAATTCTGGAAGTGGAGTCACAACTGGTCCTCCTTGAGATGCTAATCTTCCCAATTGAGAAGATGTTTCAGAGCCCCCATCATGATCTGCAAAATTTCGACAGCATATTGCAGCCAGGGTTTATGGTTTAGGGTTCAAGGTTGAAGGTGTAGCATAAGTAATTAGTAAGTTGTTGAAGTTCATCCGGGGAGAAACCAATCTCATCATATAAGACATAGTAGTGTGTAGGCCTTGTGGTTCCTTGTAGTGAATGACACAGTTTTGCTTAGTAGTTCAATGGATTGCTGAGAGAAACGCGATTAGACCAGTTTAGTCTCAATAGTCTGAAAATGGTGTATCCTTGGCCTATGCAAGAGAACTCTTCACTAAGGACACTGCCTTTGGCATGGTTGAAAAGAAGGTACGTATTGTGTGAGCATTCATGTCTCCCAGAAACTTGTGGTCTTGAGAGCTTGTCACTCTTCTGGTGAGCATTCGCTTCTCCCAAAAATCTTCTGGTCTTGAGCTTGATCCTGCCTGCAGTTTACGTACTTGTGCCAAAGATAGGACGCCCGATTTCACACCTAGAAACCAAAACATTAGCAGGTTAAGTTAGACAGCATTGTTTTTTTTTTCTCTATCTCTCCCG
Source organism: Diphasiastrum complanatum (assembly GCA_029204225.1). Taxonomy (NCBI): domain Eukaryota; kingdom Viridiplantae; phylum Streptophyta; class Lycopodiopsida; order Lycopodiales; family Lycopodiaceae; genus Diphasiastrum; species Diphasiastrum complanatum. The sequence goes on along the minus strand of MU834565.1, from coordinate 38,193 downwards.
TTGTTTTTCTCCTTGTTTCTCATGTGGACGAGGCCTTCTACTTGATGGTTGCAAGCCTGCTCTGGGCTCTGGGACTCATCATGTGCACCATGTGGACCCTGCATGGCCTCCCAATCGGTACAATCAAAGTCATCTGGTGTCTCCTCTGGTGTGTTGTCGTAGTTATGCCTATGACTCTATGATGCACGCATCCAAGCAGCTACGGAAGGTAAACCCAAATCACTCTGTCCCCTATCAAGAGCCTCCTCCATCATATCAACATAAGAAGGTATGCCACTGCCCCCCCCTGTGTGCCCTGCCTGTCTCCCGGTATAATCTGTGGCATGTGACCCACCTCTACCTCGTGATGCACCTGTGAACCCTGCTCTAGGCGTGTGCCCAACACCTGTATCATCTGCCTCATCCCACTCTGATCTGGCGAACACAACCCGAATGGGCTCATCCTCATCCTGCTCATCCTCTGACACTGGCTCATCTGCCTCGTACAATGGAGGCTCTCTGTGCTCAAGCCCAAGCTCTCTCTGTCTCATCTCGGAAAGCTCCCTCTCTCTCTCTCTCTGCCATCAATTGTGTGCCCAAGTCATCTGCAGGCATGGGATGGGTGCTGTCCGTAGGCAAGTCAACCTGGCGCTCCAAATCAGAAATCTTCGTCTGCAAGGTTTAAAATTTGCATGTCAGGGAAACAACTTGATCAGGAAATGAAACCAATGTAATAGTCGTCAACCAACATGCAATGGGAGAATAGCTAATCACCTGCAATGCGCTCGTAATGGTCGGAAGTCTCCTGGCGAGACGTGCGTTGGTGCTACAGAACACCAACCGCTCCAACTGACTCACTGACAGCCTGTTTCTTCTCCTCGTGTGAATGAGTGTCCATGTGCTCCAATTACGCTCACACACGGAGGCAGCGTAGTCCTGTGGTATGTGCAATGAAATGCACATGGAGGATGAAATGAAATGCATACCTGAGAAAGGACACGCAGTGCAAGACGCTGTATGGATGGATAGGTGCTACCGAACATGGTCCACCAGGTAATGGGAAGCTACCTCCTCTCTGGATCCTGAGCAGCCGGGTGGCCGAACGTGACCATGCCGAAACGAAATGCAGCTAGCTCCTCCATGAGCTTGATAAGATCCAAACCAATGTGCGGACCCACCCTGTGAATGTACTCAAGTCAATCCGCCTCGAGCTCCCTGTCTGCGATCTGTGTCGGAGAGGGGAAGAGGGGATGCAGTATGTGTGGATACTCCTGTGGAAGTAGTTCCACCGCGTCTCCCAGATGAACTTCAGCTCGGTCATCCTGCAGGTGAGAGGCATGTGGTTTAGGGCATTACGAAAAAACGTAACATCGACAGAAAGGCAAACTAGCAAACACTGAAAAGATAAAGAACAATTACAACATTGTACCGCTTACCTCTCTGGCTGCAAGATGGGCAACTGCAGGAACTGTCCGATCCGGTCCATGAGCTCATATACCAGTCCAAGTGTCGACCCCTCGCTGTCAGCCATGCGGAGCACAATGTAGAGTGGTCGAAGGAGTCCTGACAATGTCTGTGCATCCCTCCAGAATTGTTCTCCCCTCACCGTGGAAGAAAAGTGCTCCCCATCCTCAATGTGCTGAAACGTACTGGCACGCCAAAGATCACTGGCAACCATCTGTAGTAGCTGCGCCCTACACCTGATCAAACGGTCGATGACCACCAAGTCGAAAGAAAAGCGTGTCTTCCGGAGGTCCAAATGGCTGAACACCCGAAACATGGCAAGAACACGCCTCTTCCTGGTGACTTTGTCACCAGGAAGAGGGCCTCACGGACGATGGCTCTAACCCAGGGGAGTGCACCTATGTCCCCCATCAGAAGGTCTATGTCGTGCGCTGCACAAGGGGTATGAACGATGTGAGGGAACTCGGCCTCTAGCAATACACCCATCTGAACGCATTTGGTGGCATTGTCCGTCACCACCGTGACGACATGTTGTGGGCCTATGGACAGGATGGAAGACCTGATGACATCAAACATGAACTCTGCAGATATGACTCTCCCTGTTACGAGCTCGTAACCAGTGCCGAACCCTAGAGAACACAGATAGGTCAGATACCACAGTCAGGGTCGTGTCCAGTGTACATGACCAACAGGGCAAGACAGTGTGAGTAGTGTGCCCCAGCACGGTCCATAGCCATGGCGGCCCTAACACAGCCTAGGGACCCTGTCAGCAGGATAGGGCTCCCAGTTGGGTCCCGACGTGCAGTCGGCCACGTCAGTGCCACGTGGCCGACACTTGGCAATAGCATGCTACCAGTCCTCACACTGGGCTAGGAGGGGCTTACTCTATATCAGGGAGTAGGCAAGGTTGGGTGGATCAGTTAGTGTTTGCCCTACTGTGGTGTTAGGATCTATTACACTGGTATCAGAGCCATCTCCATCCTAGGGAGTTCAGGACAGCAGTAGAGAAAGCTATCAGAAGATAGGAAGTGTTTCTCAGATTCTCAGAGAGGAATAGAGGAGGAGGATCGCTGTAGGAGCAGCCTTCAAACTTCTGATTTCCACTGAGAAATCACAGTAGCAAGGAGTTAGATTCCAAGTGTAGGTAACTCGCTGAAAAAACAGCTGTTTCTCACTGAGTTCAGAGGATTCTCTATAGTTTTCCCAGCGAAATTAGAGTAGGAAGAAGCCAGCACCTCCATCGCTGTACAGTTAGAGACCTACATCCGATTTCCAGGGAAAAAAGTTACTGGTTCTCAGCGAGTTGGAAGCCAAAAAAGAGGAGCAGGGCCAGCGCTGCCAGTGCTTCTGAAAATCTGGTTTTTCAACAAGTTTTTGGGCCCCAACGTCAGAGATTTGGAGCAAGAGGATTCCTACCAGATCAGCGAGTAGGAGACTTCTGAAATTTCAGAACTCAGAAGGGTTTTTGGACTTCAGATTTGCCTTTTTGTGGACAAGTTGGATTGCAATCAGACCAGCGAGCTACTATCCTCAAAAAACCGGGAAATTTAGTACCGTTTTGAAGCCTCAAACTGGCATTTTTCGGAACAGCAGGTCTGAAATCTTGGGGAAAAGAGCTGAAAGGGTTCCTCTTCATTCTTTCTTTGGAAGTACAGTCCTCAGAAACAGCTAAGTCATCTTTCCTTTCCCTTGTACAGTTGTAAATTAGTCTTTTAGACTTTTTTCCTTCAGAAGTTAAGGTAGCTCTCTTTCAGTTTCGAAGATGACCACTCCTCAGGGACCTGATCAACCCCAGGAGAGAGGCTTCGACGAACTTGAAACAGAAGCCTTGGCTTACAGAAAAGGGAAGGAACCTATGGAAGTAGAAGAACAGGAACAGTTCGCCGAAGAACTCGACGAACTGGTTACCAAGGAGCAGTTCCTCCAATTGGTAACAGAGGTGGATGAACTGAAGCTGGCATTAGCCAATTTCAAGTCCAGTGTGGACGACTCGTTCGCTGAACTCAAAAACTTGATTTTGAGTTCCGCGAAAGGAACCCTTCCCTCCACTTCTCAGTTATCCCCTTCTCCACTTCCATCAGTTTCGGGTGAGACTTTACGGTCTCACCCCAGTGTTTTTAAAGATTTAAAGCCTCCTACTTTTAATGGGGAAGAGAAGGATAGAAATGCAGATATTCTACAAACCTTCCTCAGCAAATGGAAGAACATTCATGCTCTTAAACAGACCCTGACCATTTGCAAGCAATTGAGGCCAGTCTTTCTTTAGGGCCTATGGCCTATAAGTGGTGGTTAAATCTCCAGGAGACTGGGCAGACTCCCCGGTCATGGAAAGCTTTTGAAGAAGCTTTCCTAAGAGAATTTCTACCAGAGAATGAACTTGATAGAGCCTGGGAAGCCTGGGAAAGAACAGTAATGGACAAGTCCCTCATCCAATATATCTCGCAGTATCGAGAGGCAATTTTAAAGATTAAAAATATGGATGACTATCAAAAAATCAGGGGATTTGTCCGTGGCCTCAAAGATGAATATAAAGTAGAGGTCCAGAGAAACTCGCCTACTACCCTTGAGCAAGCTCTCAGATATGCTCAAATCTATGATGATTCAGTGGGTAGGAAGAGAGCGAGACAGCAACCACTTTCTGAGCAGCTTCCTCAGAAAGACTTTCAATTTAAAAAGAAATTTTTAAAAAGAAAGAAAGAAGATAAATTTAAAGGTGAAGCTCCTCAGAAACGCCCTTCACTCATACAGCCCTTAAAACCAGATGATTTTGAGAAAGCCAAACAAGAACGTTTGTGCTTTGTGTGTATGGGCAAGGGACACACAGTCAGACAGTGTCCCAAGGGGCCTTTCACTAAAAAAGATAAAAAACAAGTTCATCTTATTCAGACTGTATGTTTCCCCAGTAACTCGGCAGCTTCCGAGATCAAAGTGTATCATGAAGATCATGAACACTGTTGCCAGCTGACCTCTGCAATGCTAGCGAGACCCTTCAGCTTTGGGCCGCATGACCTAGTACGTATGCATGGGAAAGTTGGTAACCAGTCAGTAAGAGTCATGGTTGATGATGGGGCAACCCATAATTTCATCAACCACACCCTGGTTAAAAAGCTTAAACTACCAGAAGTACCTAGTCAGCATAGGTACATAGTTTCATTAGCTAAGGGTGAAGACAAAAAAATATGGGAAACTATGGTAAGTAAGTTAAATCTTGGTATTCAGGGGTACCAAGATCAAATAAACTTTCAGATAATGCACCTGGATCGAACAGACATTGTTCTCGGGAGAGATTGGCTCTACAGTTTAGGACCTTCCCTCCACAGAAACTATCAGGAGAACACCCTCAGCTTTCAGTATAAAGGCCGAGATATCCAGTTGCATGGGGAGCATGATGTTCCCAACAGCCCTATGGTCTGCAGTTCAGAGCTCTGTCAGCTAATCGGAGACGAAGACCATCAGGTATTCTTATGTGACTTTCAGTTTATTCCTGAAGTTTCTATTTCCAGTTCTATTCAGCAGAAAATCAGTAAATTAGAAACTTTATTGTCTAAATTTAAAGATGTTTTTCCTGAAGATTTGCCACATGGTTTACCACCTAGCAGAGAGGTAGATCATGTAATAAACCTAGTACCAGGTACAGCACCTGTTTCTAAACCTCCGTATCGGGTCAGCCGAACAGAGGATGAAGAAATAACTAGGCAGTTAACAGACTATCTTGGGAAAGGCCAAATTCAGACCAGTAGTTCACCATGGGCCTCACCAGTCCTATTGGTGAAAAAGAAAGAGGGGTCTATGCGTCTTTGCGTAGATTACAGAGCCCTCAATAAAGTCACAATTAAGAATAAATACCCTATGCCTCGAGCAGACGAGTTGTTTGATCAACTCGACGGGGCTAAGTTTTTCAGTAAAATAGACCTTAGATCGGGATATCATCAAGTCCGTATAAAATCGGAAGATGTCTCGAAAACAGCTTTTAGGACTCGTCACGGTCATTATGAGTTTAAGGTGATGCCATTTGGGCTCACAAATGCTCCAGCTACCTTTATGACCTTGATGAACAGTGTCCTCAGACCATACTTGGGTAAATTTGTAGTCGTATTTTTAGATGACATCCTCGTTTACAGCAAAACCAGGAAGGAGCATCTAAAACACCTCAGAAAGGTGTTTCGACTGCTCAGAAAGCATAAGCTTTATGCTAAACAATCCAAGTGTGAATTCTTCGTTGAAGAAGTAGCATATTTGGGTCACATTATCTCTTCAGATGGGATTAAGATGGACCCAAATAAGGTTAAAGCCATACTCAGTTGGCTGAGACCTCAGAATATTTTGGAACTTCAAATCTTTCTTGGTCTGGCGGGATATTACAGACGATTTGTCAAGGAATATGCTGCAGTCCCTATGACAAATCTCCTTAAGGGGAAGGGAAAGGAGTTCATTTGGGAGTCCGCACAACAGGAGAGCTTTGATGCTCTCAAAACAGCCTTAGCTACAGCACCAGTTTTAAAGGTCGTCGACCCCAATCAGCCATTTGTGGTCGAAACAGATGCTAGCGACTTTGCAGTAGGTGCTGTGCTAACTCAGGGTGGACGACCAGTTGCGTTCGAGAGTAAAAAACTCGAGCCAGCACAGACTAGGTATAGTGCCTATGAAAAGGAACTCTTTTCTATAGTCCATGCCCTTAAGACTTGGAGGCATTATTTGTATGGTGCCAACTTTGAGGTCCTAACAGACCATGAGAGTCTCAGATACCTTTGCAATCAACCTGAGCTTAGAGGCCGGAAAGCTCGTTGGGCAGAGTTGATGCAAGAGTTTGACATGTCTATCAGATATAGGCGTGGAAAATTCAATACAGTAGCAGATGCCCTTAGCAGAATGCCTATGATAAACGAGCTGAGTTTTACTCAGATTCGTAATGAGTTACTCGAGTCCTTGAGAGGGAAATGCCAGCATGATGCATTCTTCTCTATTATCTGGAACTCAGTCCAGAACAGACAGTTACAGACTCCAGAACCAGTTCCCGGGGCTGGTGCCAGTTCATCCAAGAATACGGCAGCTTCCGTTGAGGATGATGATGAGTCCGAGTATACGTCGTCAGATGACGTTGAGGATTCTGAGCCTGTATTACCCAAGCAAACCCCAGTGGTTGAGGGTCAGTTGACTCAAGGATTTAAATGGAAACAGTATTCCATTCAGGATGAGTACTTGCTCTATAGAGATAGAGTATGTGTCCCCAATTCAGAGGATTATAGGCAGCAGGTCCTATATGAATGTCATGACAATCCTAGCGCGGGACACCCAGGCATACAGAAGACCTATGAGCTTCTTCGTAGGCAATTTTTCTGGCCCAGTATGAAAAGGGACGTCCACCAGTATGTAACCAGTTGCCAGAAATGTCAAGTAAATAAAGCAGAGCGTTTAAAGGCAGGAGGGTTGTTGCATCCCTTAGAAATACCAGCTGGTAAATGGGAGAGTATCTCCATGGATTTTATAGTAGGCCTGCCTAAAACCCAAAAGGGTAATGACGCTATATGGGTCACAGTTGACCGTCTGACCAAAATGGCTCATTTTATTCCGACCAAAACAACCGTTAGAGCTCCAGAGTTAGCGAGGTTGTTTGTAGACGGGCTATTTAAATTGTACGGTCTACCTTCCGGCATAGTCAGCGACCGGGACAGTAAGTTTACTGGAAATTTTTGGAAGGCAGTATTCCATCATCTCCATACTAAACTTAATATGAGTACCACCGACCATCCACAGACGGACGGTCAAACAGAAAGAGTAAATCAAGTGCTGGAGGATATGCTTCGTGCATACGTCAGCAAGAGGCAGACTAATTGGGAGGAGTATCTCTCGATATTAGAGTTTGCTTACAACAGTACCAAACATTCAGCTACGGGATACAGCCCATTTATGCTGATGTACGGTTTTCAGCCACGCTCACCCACAGCTGTAGGGTTTAAACAAGAAAAAGTTGAAGCAGCCAGAAACTTTTTAGAAGACCTAAACCAGATGATAGAACATGCTAAGCGTAGCATTAGACAATCCCAGGATCGAGCCAGGCATTATGCAGATCCACACAGACGGGATGTGCAGTTCTCCACTGGTGAGAAAGTCTACTTGAGAGTCCCAGTTGACTCTAAAACCCTCAAATCAGGAATGTGTGCTAAGTTGTCTCCAAGGTATTGTGGTCCCTTTACCATCAGTAGGAGACTAGGCGAGGTCACCTATGAACTAGAACTCCCACACAGCAGTAAGGTTTTTCCAGTCTTTCATGTAAGTCAGTTACGAAAAGCCTTAACCAGATCAGACAATCTGGTAGGGGACAGTGTTCTAGTTCTCCCATTGGATCCTCAACAACCTCCACATGAACCAGAGGAAATTCTTGATAGTAGAGAGACGCAGACTCGTCATACTCTATACCGAGAATATCTGGTTAAGTGGAATGATCAGCCTGTTGAGAATGCCACTTGGGAAAGAGGCAGCGTCCTTCGCAAGATTTTTCCAGACTTTGTCTTAGAGGACCAAGACGGTTCTTAAGGGGGAGGGAGTGTTACGAGCTCGTAACCAGTGCCGAACCCTAGAGAACACAGATAGGTCAGATATCACAGTCAGGGTCGTGTCCAGTGTACATGACCAACAGGGCAAGACAGTGTGAGTAGTGTGCCCCAACACGGTCCATAGCCATGGCGGGCCTAACACAGCCTAGGGACCCTGTCAGCAGGATAGGGCTCCCAGTTGGGTCCCGACGTGCAGTCGGCCACGTCAGTGCCACGTGGCCGACACTTGGCAATAGCATGCTACCAGTCCTCACACTGGGCTAGGAGGGGCTTACTCTATATCAGGGAGTAGGCAAGGTTGGGTGGATCAGTTAGTGTTTGCCCTACTGTGGTGTTAGGATCTATTACTCTCCCCCCCCTGCTGCAATCCACTGCCCTCAAAAACTGTGTGCCCATGCAGCTAGAGACCAAGATGTTGAGGATCGGCCTCCTCCTGACATCAGTCCAGCCATCGGACATGATGCCGAAACCGTAAGTGGCCCAGTGGCGACGTAGAGGCTCCATCTCTCTAGACAAGGACAACCTCCATCCCTCAGCATGTGTGTGCGGACAACCTCTGAACTAGGGACTATCCAGCTAGGGCTGACAGACTGTGCACGGCGGAAGGCCCTTCTGAAGGGCTCAGAGTCGGTGATGGCAAAGGGCAGTTTCAGCTTGTAAATCAGACTGGCCACGGCCTGTGTGGCCTCTCTGTCCATGTGCGGCTGATGCGTGCCGCGAATGCTCTGCTGCCTAAGAACTCTCCCAGCTGGGCGACGGGGAGCGGACCTCCAACACGGTGCACCAACCGTGACAGGAATGGATGATGACGCGACAGGCTGGGCACTAGTGGATGCATCGGCTGTAGACGTGGAATGGAGAGAGTGGGATGCACTGGCAGGGATGGGTACAGCAGCATAAGCGGGGTGCACTGGTGGAGGGGCGACATCTGGCATGGGATACGAAAACTGCTGGCCAGGGAAGTCATCCGGATGGGAAGGGAGGGAGGAAGGGATCTCCTCAACATCCTCGAAGGCCTCGTCACCAGCAAAACAAAATAAACAAGCAAATGTTCAGTAGAGGAAAATATATTGCATTGAATTGCTTGCAACAATTCTGACAAGCAACATTTTATAGCCCTAGGATTTTTTGTTTAACAACAGTACCAGGCTAAAATCCAAATGAATAGAGCTCAAAACATTGGAGCATAAATCACAATCATTCTACAGATCATGTCAGAGCAAGTGCCAAAAAATACATGGGATTGAATGAGCCCTAAAACACATGTAATTAGGGCATGGAAAATGAAACTTGTAGTACGGGTGAAGACGGGAGAAACGGAAGTCACAGGAGTCTCTGTAGGCATGTAGAAATGCAGTCTAGGCTCAGACATCACCTCAATTGGATGCCTACACCCCAGTTTATGAGAATGGCAAAAATACACATGCATTTGGAGTGTGGCGTTCAAATCTTGCTAGGCTCGTCGTAACGGCACTATACTCGAATTTCTGGAGACTCAAATTTTTGGAGACTCGATTTTTGGAGACTCGAATTTTTGGAGACTCCAAATTTTTTAGACTCGAATTTTTGGAGATTTCAAATTTTGGAGACTCGAATTTTGGGAGACCTCAAATTTTTCCAATGGATCGACTTTTTGGAACATCTCGAATTTTTCCGAAGACTCGAATTTTTCCAATGACTCGAATTTTTCCAAAGGCTCGAATTTTTTTCAAAGACTCGAATTTTTCCAAAGACTCGAATTTTTCCGAAGGATCGAACTGTGAACTCGAATTTTTCCGAAGGACCCTTTGTATTGTCAAGTCAAATTTTTCAAAAGACTTGAATTTTTCCGAATACTCAAATTTTTCCAAAGACTTGATTTTTTCGAAAAACTCGATTTTTTTTTCCAAAGACTAGAATTTTTCCGAAGACTCGAATTTTTGAACCTCATTAGTCATGTTCTTTCCTCACTGCCATTATTAGTTAAGTTTTTTGGGAAAGTTATTTAAGAGTCCTTATGGCTGTTTAGCTTGTTTTCGATTTTAAATGACTTGCAATTTCCTTGTCAAATATCAACTGTATTCAAGAGAAATTATGTTGTATTTCTCTTTCAGGCTCTTGAGCTCAGCAAAATTTGCATCAAATATTACTTGTTGAAGTTGGTAGTCATTTTTTATGTTTGACAATGTGATTGTGATGTATTGTACCTGTCAGGAAAGTGCAGTGGCTGTCTCCAAAATCGTCCTACCTAGGTTTTTTGAAGCAATGGCAACACAAGAGTTGAGGGCATTGATAATGGAAGGATCAACAATGCTCTCTTTCATCCGTGGTGAAGTATTGGAGCTTCATGTGGGAGAAGTTGGCATACTTCTTGAAGGTTTTCTCAAACATGAAGGCAAGGATGAAATTATTGCTGCTCCAGCAGGACTCGTCTTCTCAGGCAGTGAATCACATCATGCCCCAGGTCATACATGGAAGCTTGTTGTATGCCTCCAAATGTGATGGTAGTCTTTACAAGTTTTAGTGTTAACCACTCGCAACAATCACAGAACAAAGTTCTACTAAGATACACATGGGGCTCCCTCTTCACTGTAATTGATAGTATATGGTATGTCAAAACCCACAGCCCCAAGAAAAGTCCACTACTAGAAGGAAATGCTTACTATTGGGCCTCATTAACTACATAATACATCTGCCAAGCTAGTTGTTGTCATTGATATAAACTGACGTAGTAAATGCCCAGCTAAGTGCTAAATCATCATTGTTTAGTCAATCACGAAGTTTCAGAGGTCCTGTTTCAACAGGCTGTGAGCACTGAGCAGAATAGCAACCTTTGTGAAATGACATTGGAATCCAATCGCCTGGCACTGAAGCAAAAATGAAGCAAAAGTGTTGCAACTGCTGCACTTATTCTGGCTATCAATAGTCCAGAAAAAAATGTATGAAAGTTAGACTCTGCTGCTAATTGATTATGTAAGATTCTCAGAAGTGTTGGAATGGGATCGAAGCTGTAATTGTTAAAAGCATTAGTGAATTGTACACAATGTGGATGTTATAAAATGTGTCACGTGATCTTTCAGTGTGTTGCTAAGTGTTTTCGTCCAATTTAGTATGAAGCATAGCCAAGTGTGCGTGCACCTTCCAAAAGTAAGAAACCATGTTTATGTTTTCTATTTTGAAACAAGACAACAAGACATAGACTTAAAGTGCTTTGATGATCTGTTTCAGCTGGCTCCTTTAAAAATCTCCTAGCAACACCTTCGAAGAACTTTTGTCTTCCAACTGGGAGACGGGTGTGATGTCTTTCAACACATGCTTTTGACTCTATATGACTGCTGGGTGATCGTCCCATTAGTCATTGAAGAAGGATTGCCTCTTTTGATTGGAAGACCAAGAGAATTCCTTCACACATCCTTTCCTCTGAAGGATGGTAGGCTGAGTACACTGCCAGTTAAACCTCCAACATATTGTGTTTTGTCAATTGAAAAAGTTTCAATCCTTCATTCTATTTCCTACAAATGTAGGGGAGTCAAGAAACTGAAGAGATTCAATGTTTGAGCAAAAGATTAAAGTGGGCATTCGATTCAGATTGAATTTTCACAAAAAGCAGCAAGAGAGAGGTTCACTGGAAAGTGGAAGGGCGTAACATCTCAAATGTTGGGGTTCTGAGTATGCCCCAGAGTGGAGATCGCTGAAAAAGATCAGAAAACCTTGTGGCTATATGCCATGACATCAGTCATGTATAATCTTTGTAATCACTGATTATGCCAGTTGATTATCTACTCTCTTTCTTAGTAACCAAAGAAATAATAGTAGAAAGCTTCTACGTTGTTTTTCATTCATCAATGCTACTGAAGCTTTACGTGGTTTGTGGCCTAGATTTGAGAAGTTGCTTAATATTATCCTAAAATTTTCAAACATTGAATTCTCATTTCAAGGTTGAGAAGATTGGATTCAAATCACTAATTTGACATTAGATTCATTCCATAACTCTAGCATTTCAATTATGTGTCTTTAACTGAAAAGATGTTCTAAATTTAAACCAGCATGTTCGTATCCCTCCAAGAGCATTTGAGCTGTCTAATTGCCAGGAGCTGGGGTCATCATTGAATTATTTACCTTGGACTAAACTTTGCGCTCATGCTCATCACTTGTAAATTAAATATGCTGTATACCCAGTTCGTGAGAGTTGACAAACCAGGACTGTCGCTATGTGTTATGATGTTGATATGAAGCAAACACACTTAGTGTTGTTGGCAAGGCTGCTTATTATGTAGGATTCAATCCTGCAAACCAGAGAGCAGCTAGAGGGAAATACAGTTGGTCTCATACCAAATAATATTGCATAGAAGTCTGCCAATCATCAATGAAGTAAAAAATTAGTGGTCTTAATGCTGGATGAGGATCTTAAATATTATAGCTAGAGAAGCCTTATTTGACAAGAACCTTTACTGTGAGCTAATAGAAGGCTTCATCAATTATAATGGGAAATTTAAGCATATTGACTAATGTGTTTGTGGATATTTTTGCCCTAAAGCCTCATGCCTCAACAGTAGCTAGCTGCAAATAATTTCGTCTCACTGCAGTTGGTTCAATCTGAGGTTTGGCTCTCCAGAAGAATGCATCAGAGCTTTCTTCATGAAATTGTTTGGTAAAAATTTGTTTGGCACTACTTTTGCAAACTCTTTCTTGTTTTTGTCTATGAGGCCAGAGAGGTTTACCTTTAATTTATAGATTATGAAGGCATGTGATTAGAGATGTCCTATTTGAGGAGTGCAAGTGATTTTAGTAGCCAAATTCCATGTCATACATAATTGACTCTGGCATGATGCTTAGTAAATAGCAGATGTGAGTTTTTTGTGAAATGCATTGCTTTCAATTCTATAGATCTTTTCAATCTTGTAGCAGTATGACTGAATGGTTTTCGTTAGTCTACATAAAACCCATGACCTGATGAAATGATTTTCTGTTTCTAGATGGCAAGGATGAAGGTCTATCTTGCAGTGGTACGTGTTTCCAAGTTGAGGCACGCTCTCGAATTCTGATTCTAAATGTTCGTCCAAGCCTTTCAGGCCTTGTACTTAAATCCACTGCTTCAGTGCAATCAGGCAGCATGCCACTCCCAAGACATGTCAGTCAAGACCGTGATGCTCTCCTAATCTGGTCTCAAATACGGCGCATGCCCGAACACCCAGTAAGTAGTCTGTCACAGAGCACGGCAGCCGGCGGTCTAGCGGGCTCTCAGTCTATGTCAGCCACAATGCTAGCCAGGGCTACTGAACTTGGACTATTCGGCAGCAAGGTAGTCAAACTTATTCATACTTAAGCTTTTGCATTCACTGTTGAATGTTGTATGAGATTGCATAAAGCATTTTAAGACAACCATTAAGTTTATTTGGTCCGTGTTATGCATGATGAAGTTGACGGTATAAGACTTTGTGGGTGGATGCCATAGGGTTGAAGATTGAGTGTCTCCTTCGTTATGTCAGTTATTATTCCAGATAGTTCATCGATATATATGCATTCATTTCAATGTTGGATTAGGTATCACAGTGTAGTGCCATTTTTCTGTGGCAGGTTTTAAGACTCAATAAAAGCTGGAGAGGCAGAAGCCTGGGTCAAATACAAAAACGTACCCAACCCCAGACTATGTTCAACAAGCCCTCTGGTGGGCAAAAAGATTTTTCTTTATATATGCCCCATACCCTACAAGGTAAAAGGAGGTCCTTGATTTATAGTGGATTTCAAAGCCAGGAAAATGTTTTCACTAATTCTGTATTTGCCCCATTACCTTTGCTCAGAACTCGAAGGCAACAGTCAGGGGAATCAAGTGATTCTTCAGATTTAGAAGAGGAACATATAGTGGAGATCGATTCTCCAAGCAGGCTCTTTTATTCTCATTTGCTTTCCTAGCAAAGCGAAACTTTACTTGAGCATGCCTTTGTTCTCTCATGCTTTGGTTATATATATAGATAGCACTTCAAATCTAGTCCAAGCGCTTGGCAGTAATCATAATTTATACCTCAACACTTAGATATATAACCAGTTTTCTGGGCTTTGCTAATATTGATCCTTGGAGAAAGGGTATGATTGATAGTGCAGAGAAATTGGAGCTACGGCCCTTTACTTGGTGCGTACTATAAATGATGATAGTGCAATTAACGACCTTTGCACTATAGAAATAGTATAAATTACTCCAATACAATATTTCTCTCTTAATTAGGCCAAATGTTTTATTAAGTTGAATATGAAAACTAAATTTTGGCACCATGCAAGGAAACCAAAGTTATGACAAATTTTTACTATAGCTCATCGTTACTTTTATCCACATTTTGGCTCCAGTCATCAAGGTAAAGCAGGTAAAGCATTCACATTTTCTACATCAAGTCCTTAGGCGTGTGAAGGGACTTGTGGACTCCGGTTAGCCAGTTTTGGTCGACCCACGCTTGGAATCTACGCGTCCAGGGATCACCAAGGAATGCAGCTCGATAGTAGACTCAAACGACTGGAAGCTGATCTTCCACTTTCTCGGAGGCAAACGCCTTATTTGGATCAAAGAATATGGGGGGGAGAAAATTGTCCCACTTTGTTTCGATTCTATGGTCAAGGAGATCAAGCCAAGAGAGGCTTGTTTTGTTGCGAAATCACATAAGAAATCATATACGATGTCATCTACCAAGACTTTATATGCTTTGGAGTTGGAACACTCGGATGTTCACCTTTCTTCATCAAGAAACAAGGGAGATGCCACTTGCTTTTCTACTGTTATTAATAATTTCACAAGTGTTTCTTCAAGTTTTATGGTGCATGGGTATACACCATATGGAGTCTTGTTCAACTATAAGCCTAAAGTTGTGTACCTACGCGTGCCAATAGGCCCACACGGCAAAACCGAACACAACACAACGCGGAGCACCAGGATCCACGACAAGCGCCACACATTTCGACGCGCCTAGTGTACTTGAAAGTTATTGCTTTGCATGTGCTCATTTGGAAGGAAGGAAGGAAGGAGATCCAAGTTTATGGATCAAGATTGGATGCTTATCCACCAAGAAGGGCAATCAAGCCTTTATATTCTCTATCTCAAAGGTGTTTGAGAATGGAGAGTTTTTGTTCATGAAGATCTATTTGCGACCTTGAAAAGGGCCGAGATCAGTATCTCAAGGTGCCTCACAAGTCAATTCTATTGAGAATGGTCAACTTATGATGGGGTCAAGGTTTGAGGAGGAGTATCCTCAACATGTGAATTCAAGGAGATTATACAAGGCTGAGTCCTTGTGGTTCTTTTTTCATGGAAAAGAAAGGAAAAGTTCAGGTGGTATCCACTCCATAATACTCACTTATGTTTCTCTTTCTTTGGTTGATGTACAATCTTGCTTAATTGAGATTTGTTCATCTCAGAGTTTAAGTAAGGCTATTCTAGTTGTGAATATTGTCTTTTGTTTGGAAATAATTCTTGTCATTGGTGACATAATTATGGTTCCAAATCATCTAGAAAGCAAGATATTGTATCATCAAGAGTCTGCTCTAGGATATTGTAAGAGCAAGACAAAGAACAAGCTCAAACATACTGGGAAACATGATCTTTCATGTAATGAGGCATATTGTAAACTTCTTTTGAGAATAAGTGAAACATCCAATGAGGACACTTATACCCTTAAGAAATTATTAAGCCTCAATGAGGTCAAGTTAGAGGTTGAATTTAAGATTAGGTCCTTTGTGGATAAAGTTCATAGCGTATGGACTAGTAATAGCTAGAATGCTTAATCTTGTTAGTAAATACTTTTGTTGTTGTGATGGATTCTTTGGATGATCTTCAATACAAATGCAAAGCAAAGAATCCACACAAAAAAAAGTTCCTTCATCAACATTGGACCCACCTTGGAGTATTTCAAGTTCAAATGATCAAATCAAGTTGATAGCTTTTTAGGAGGAGTGTGAAAATCAAAAAGCCATCCAACTTGACTTTTGGGGTTGATGAAGATTTTCATCTTGCATGTAGTGTTAAAAGTTGTAAATATCAAAATTAGCCTTGTAGGAACTCAAGCTACATCACATGCATTAATGTCTAGTTGTCATATGTGACATGCATGTAGATTTAGATAGTGAAATGGCCAATATTGGGCTAGTAGAAACTCGAGGTACCATAAATGCATTAATTCCTAGATGTCCAAAGTGACATGCAAGGCATGCAAGAGTTGTCATGTACACATGCAAGTGAAATTGTACATTAGTAGTGTAGAATTTGCCACATGCAGAAAGTAGGTAGATGTAGGTGGATAAACATGCATGTAAAGTGATATGTGTCACTATTGTGGTAGATCATTTCTAAGCTTGAGTACTTTACTCTCTATAAACAGGCCATACAGGTACTATCCTCCACATGTGTGAGGCCGCTCATTCAAGTTTTTAGTCATTTGATCCATTGCTCTTGCTTAAATCATAGTGTAAAGCATCTAGATCAAGATCTAACACCTAGAACTTGATAGATCTTTGGATTAAGCAATCAATAACTCTTAATGATTGATAAGTACAATCATAATTGTCCTTTTTCTCTGAAAATTGACATGGTATCAGAGCCAAGTCTAAGAGTGATCTAAATGATTAATAGTTCTTGTGAAATCATTGGCAATGTGTTGTTTTTGAGCTTTACTTGAGAGGGCGAGTTCAAGGAGAGAGGTATCATCATTATTTTTGGTCAAGATCAATTTTTGGGCTGTTGAAGTACTTTTCACACGTGTGAAACCATACAACAACCTTCAAATTAACTTTCTTTACTGTTTTTGACTAAAAAATGCGCATATTAGTCTAAAATTCAAGGTTTTTGGTGCATTGTCTAGATCTAGGTTCAATCTACTAAATGCTAATGATCAAATAGTGATTTGAGTCATTGAAGCAATTCATTTTAAAGCATTAGATCAGATCTATAAGGCTGATTTGTTCAGATCTTAAGTGTGTGTGAAATATCAAACAAAATTGTACTAGAATCAATTTTTTGGAGGAGTGATTTGCTAGGATATTTGAAGTAGATCTATTATACCATCATCCAAGTTGAATTAGGATTGATTGGGCCGACATTAGAAGCTTCTTGGAAAGCTAGAAATCTATCTTAGATCACTCTTTATCAAGCGAAATTTGTGCATCTCATAGGCTTTCATTCACAATGTCATCCATGGGTGGATATATGTTAGAATCTAGTGAGAAACTAACTTTCACAAACTATTCCATTTGGAAAGTGAGGATGGATTCACTACTTGTGGTTCATGACCTCTTTGATATTGTTTTAGGAGTTGAGGAAGAGCCTCAAGCTGCCCAAGAACAACTAAAATACAAGAAGAGGGTTAGATTAGCCCTACATTGCTTAAAGTTGAATGTAAGCAATGACCTCTTGAAGGAGGTGGCTTCTTGTACCTCATCAAAAGAGGCTTGGGATTTACTAAAGAACATTTATGAGTCCAATAACACTTCAAGAGTGCTTATGCTAAGAAACTTGATCTTGCAAAGCATGAGGGAAAGTAGAGAAAATGGACAAGAGTATGTCCTAAGGATAAAATCTTTGAACAAAGAATTGGGATCTATAGGAGAGAAGATCCAAGACAATGAACTAGTACAAGTAATTTTGAATGGATTAGGAGATGAGTTCTCTAATCTAGTTCAATATTTTTGCTATTGAAGACCAACTTCCATCAATTGATAAATTGCATAATGTTCTTGTGGCCAAGGAGAGTAGGCTTCTACACCTCAAAACAAGAATGGGGTCCTTGTCACTACATAATGGTGATGAGAAAGCAAACTTCACATCTAAAGGCAAAAAGAAGACTCATCCTTTCAATAAGTTCCAAGGCAAGGAGGCCGAGGCAAAGGATGGAGGATCTACCTCCAAAGGGAAGCAAAAGAACAAAGCCAAGCTAAAGTGTTTCTTTTGTGGGAAGAAATGACACTTTGCTTCCGAATGTTATAAGAAGAATAATACACAAGGGAGTGAAGATCAAGACGATCTTGCACAAGGGGAGGAGGAAGAGGATGGCTTCAACACATCCTTAATGTTAGCATCTACACCAAGATCAAGCCAAGAGACATGGTGGATTGATAGTGGGGCTAGTTCCCACATGTCATTCAACAAGAATTATTTTTCTACTCTACTTTCTTGTAATGACTCTAAGAAGTCAATCTACACTGCTAGTGATCAAGAATGTAAGATAAATGGCATAGGATCTATTCCATTATGCTTAGGATCATTTAAGAGGATAGATCTTGATAATGTTTTGTATGTTCCATCCATTACAAAAAACTTGCCTAGTGTTGGTCAATGAATGGACAATGGACTAGATGTACATTTCAAGAATGGAGTGTGTTCCATCTTGAAAAGTGATAAGTGCATAGCTAGTGGCATTAAGCAAGGAAGGCTCTTTAAGTTGGATGCTAATGTGGCTATTGAAAGTGTGAATATGGTTAGGGAGGAGTTGACTCAAGTGGAGATTTGGCACAAAAGATTGGGCCATCCTAATCCTCAATCAATGGAATCCATGGCATCAAAGGAGCTAGCTCTCGGCCTACCAAAAGCTTTCAAGAAGTGTGGCAAAGTGTGTGAGGCATGTAACCTTGCAAAGTCACACAAGACTTCCTACAAGAGATCTTTAACAAGATCTACCTCACCTTTGGATCTTATCCATTCGGATGTACATGCTTTTTCTCATGAAAGTTATGGAGGTGCTTTAATGTATGTGACTTTATAGATAATTGTATTAGATACACTTGGATTGAATTATTGCCTAAGAAAAGCCTTGTATATGAAGCTTTTGTAAAGTTTAAGTCTCTAGTGGAAAAGCAACTTAGTTCTTGCATTAAAGTTCTAAGATGTGATAATGGAGGAGAGTATATCTCCAACAAGATGAGAGACTTTTGTGATTTCAATGGCATTAAGAGAGAGCTCACTTGTCCCTACACCCCCCAACAAAATGGGGTGGCCGAGAGGAAAAATAGGAGCCTTTGTGAATGTGCAAAGTCTTTAAGACCTGATGCATCTCTACCCATCTCTTTTTGGGGGGAGGCCATAACTTGTGCTAATTACTTATGTAATAGGCTTCCTAGTGGTGCTATTAGTGGGATCTCACCATTTCAAGCTTTGTTTGGCAATAAGCCCAACGTAAAAGATTTAAAGTGTTTGGATGCATATGTTATGTCCACATTCCTTTGGAAACTAGAAGGAAAGAAGATGCAACTTCCTTCAAAGGAATATTTGTAGGCTATAGTGAAAATAGCAAAGGATATAGGATATTTGGTCCTATTTCAAGCAAAGTAAAGGTTAGCAAGGATGTCTTATTTGATGAATCTCAAAGTTACAAGCTGTCTCCAAATGCATCTAATCTTTTAGGTGATGAAGATCTTGCAACACCTGAGGAGGAGCCTCTTGAAAATGATATTTTGGAAGATCAAAATCAAGTTCCAAAGGAGCTGAGAAGATCCACAAGGAGCAAGGTCGAGCCTTCAAGGCTCACATACTTTTATGAAGATGCAAGTAGATCACAAGTTTGGAGAGATGCAATGCAAGTAGAGTTTGATGCTTTGATAGATAATCAAACTTGGAATCTTGTACACCTTCCATATGGGAAGAAGCCACTTGCATGTAAGTGGATCTATAGATTAAAGTACAATCAAGATGGATCTATAAGTAAGTACAAAGCTAGATTTGGTTGCTAAGGGGTTTCTTCAAACTAAAGGCATAGATTATGAAGAAACATTTGCTCCTGTAGCAAATCTTGTACCCATTAGATTGATCATTTGTATTGCTACTTTGTTCAAGTGGAATCTCTATCAAATGGATGTGACCAATGATTTCTTGAATGGCTACTTGGAGGAGGAAATATACATGTTGCAACCCGAGGGCTTCATCAAGGATGGTGAGGAGCATTGTTCGGAATCCATTCTTTCTCTAAGCAATTTTTGTACAGCTCCAAGTTGTCAACTTGTCTCTGGTTTCTACGCCGTTGATTATATTTTAGTTCATACCATAATGCTTTAAAATCTGTGGCCAAGCCTTCTGAGTTTTTCTTCACTTCGACAACTTTTGCCACCCAAATAGGTATGGAACCCTCCACAACATCTTCATCTGGAGGCCACATTGCAATGAAATTGTCCAACACCACGTCTCTACGTGGGATGAATTCAACCAGAGGTGCATCAGCTTTTCGCCCACAAAACCTTCGGGGTAATAACTCTACATCCATTTCGACCTCATTGATCGAAGTTGATACAGATGAATCGAAAGTGGTTGGCAAGGATTGTGGCCAAAAAGCCTCTTCGCTATACAGTGATCCTTATAACATTTTTTCTTTGGAAAAATATTTGACAAGTTTTGTGATTTCCACCACACATGCATCATTGCGATCCTTGTATTCTAGAAACTTCTGGCTCATGAACCGCAAATAATCAATAAAGGACATTATTCCTTTCATTTCATCTGGATCCAGATCCTTCGTGGATGGATTCATCTTTTGAAGGTACATGCAAAGGTTCACTCCATGCATTGTCTCCATCATTAGAATAGTATTTCCATTGCATGGTTGGCCCACCATTCATCATTTGAAAACAAAAATAGTGAGGATTGGTGTGTCCTTCTAAGCCGTCATTTCCTTGAAGAATACAAGGATCTATAAATTGTTTCCAGTCTACCATTCGTTCTAGTATTTCTACTTCAGTGTTTTCGATACGACCGCCACCTATCTTTTCACCAATTCATGCTAGCATAAACTGATTTGGACTTCAAAGCCCTGGATATGACACTGAAAACCTGATCTATGTCTTCATGTGTGTGGCCAACCAAAAGAAATCCCATTTCTACCTTTTGGAAGATGTTATGTGTCACTAACATAAAACAAAGACCAAAAATAAATTTGTTCTTGTTCTCCCTCCAACAATTGTCAGCTTGAATATGTAAGATTGGAGGTAAGTTACCACGTGATGCTTGTACCTTTTTTATTGCTCGCATTATTGATGTGGCAACTAATTGCTATCATGAGCATGCAAGGTATCAATCCAAACATCACAGAGCAACTTGAATCCATGAACCAATACCCCACAAACATGTGTTTTCAAAAATCGATTCTCCTCTAATCTAGGAGGAGTCTTATTGAAACGTGGTAATGTTGTTGTATTTTGATCCATTCCATCAATGATAAGACACAAAGACTGCTTAGGATGGGATCTTGACTCTTCTTTCTAATATGCATACAATTTTTTGGAACCGAAAACATGATGTAGATGACGACCTCTCAATGCAATATAGCAATCACGCATCCTAGCGTCAGGAGTTGTCTCTAATGCATTTTTAAAGTCATCACATGTTTTGCGTTTGGACATTCTTTGTCTTGTTGGAGTCTTGACATGTCCAAACTCTTGTTTCCACATCTTGTACAGTGTGGATCTTGAAACTTCAGGAATACACGTATCTTTAAGATGTGTGTTTATAGTTTTGAAGACATCACGTTTATGCATGCCGAGTGGGAGATGATGTTCGCAAATAACAACGGCATCTTTTGATTTATGTTGAAGATGTGGTTGAGGCAACGCATGCTTTTCCAAAATCCCACACATTAGGGCTAGCCCTTTTGAAGAGTGTCCACGTTGCTTGAATGTGCCGGTGTTTCCATGAAAATTGTACACAATGGAATAACGTGCCTCAGCAATTATTTGCCCAAACATTCCATGGGAGATTCCCAACAGATTTTGATATGCTTTTATGCATACAACTTTACCATCAAATGTAGATTTGAAGCGCAATTTGGATTCCTTCAAAATATCAAACATTACGTTTGACATTTCCCGTCTATGAAAAAAACATTTGAACATCTGCAATAACTGATTATGCTTGTCAGCTCCTCGTTTTCTCCACACACCTAGTCGCAAGTCTTCACATTCTTTGTAGGTGATTTTTCGAATACACAACTTACTACAACATGGTTGCATCAATGTTTCTCTTATATTCTTTGACGATAAAACATATTCTACTATTTTTGGTGCAACATAAAAAACTTCATCTGCTTGTGACCATCTTGATCTTGTAGGATCGTTTGTCATATTAGCATCATGTAATATGTTGCTTGTAATCATGTTCATCGAAATCGAATTTCAAAAAATCTGAATTACGGCGGGTGGATGCATTTGCACTTGCCAAAATTGACAAATTCAGTGTACGTTGTATTTGAATGCCGATTTGAAAATGACGTCTTTTATATTTGTTGTTATCAACAGCCTCTCTAACATCCTCCACACCTGTAAGAATATCCGAGTTGTATGTTGATGCAGATGTATTACAAGTAACCACATTCTCAACATCCGCTAAGATATCTGAGTTATACACTGATCTTGACATATTACGACTATGAGAAATATCTTCTATTTTTGTCAAGATATCCGAGTTATAGTTACTTGTCAATGATCTTGTTGGATTGCAATCGACGGATCTGTTTTTGACATCTTCTAAACCACTTACATAATCTGAATTATATACTGATCTTGTTGACGTTTTTTGGATGCTTCCTCTTTTTGAACCACTAGGCTGACGGGCCAACATTTTATTGATGTTGCTCCTTTTTGAACCACTAGAATAATATGTAAAGCACTCACTTAATGGTTCAGT
Source organism: Diphasiastrum complanatum (assembly GCA_029204225.1). Lineage (NCBI taxonomy): Eukaryota > Viridiplantae > Streptophyta > Lycopodiopsida > Lycopodiales > Lycopodiaceae > Diphasiastrum > Diphasiastrum complanatum. The sequence goes on along the minus strand of MU834565.1, from coordinate 15,579 downwards.
AAACGATACATGTTTTCTCTTTTTAGAGTGCAAAGACATTTTTGACAAACACCAAATCATTGTTTGGTTTTGTTTGTAGAAAGGGTCTCTGTCATCTGCCATGGCATTCACAATATTTTCTTTTGTTGTAATTGAAGTCAACTTCACGATAACAAGCACATTTTTTTCACTAAGATAATAGCCTTTAAATTTAGCAGTGCAAACTACTATCCCTTGAAAATCCATGTAATCAACAACGTCATGAATGTTGTATAATGGACAGTTGGCAAGAACGAGTTCATTCATGTCAACAATATCTGCATTATTCCACCAGATTTTTTTTGCAATGGGATCGATGGAAATATAGTTGTGAACTTCTCCTAGACGATCAAATTCACTGTGAGGGTATGGCAAGGAACAATCCATTTTAAACACCTTTGAAATTAGGACCACACTTTTATTTGTACCAACTTCTCTGAAAAAACATGTTTTGTTTGATTCAACAGTTAAGACAATTTCCAAATGCAACCGCCTCTTTCTGAAAAAATAAAACAACTGGAGTTAATATTTTCTTGAGCAATCCATGTAGTGACCCTGAAAAAATAATATAGGTACACTTTATGTTAGGATTTGCAATGCTATTGAAAGTATAATTAGCAATATTATGAAACTGTAATAAATAGTGCCAAATAGTTATTGAAAGTAAAATTAGCAAAATTATTATAAGCCCCTAGTCCTTGGCTAGGCCCTTGGCCCTAGCCCTTATGCCTTGGCCGATGGCTCTTGGTCCTTGGTCATTGGCGGTGGTCCTTACCCCGTAACCTTTAGTCCTAGCCCTAAGGCCCTTAGTCGTTAGCCCTCGGTCCTTCACCCATCGCCCTTGGCCTTTCGGTCTTAGTCCTTGAGCCCTTTGTCTCTAGCGCTTTAAGATCCTTTGTTTATATATATATATATATATATATATATATATATATATATATATATATATATATATATTTTCAACTTTTAGTTTTCATTTTTTAATTTTTAGATTTGTTATTATATCTATTTTTTGATTTTTTATTATTTATTTTTCAATTTTTAGAATTAAATTATAGGTTTTTAAAAATTTTATTATTGATTTTTAGTTTTGAGTTTGTTTTGTTTTTAAATTTTATTTTTAATTTTTATTATATTTTATTTTTTTAATTTTTAGGTTGTTTTTTTTGGGATTTTTACATTTTCAAGGATTTGACAATATATTTATGTTTGATTTTTTAATGATTTTTCTTAGAAATAAAGTCTGTTTGAGAAATAGTAAATTCTTGTTAAAAAAAACAATTTTACACTGAAATTTTTTGAGGGAGGTCCATCCGCCTTCATCCAATTGTTTTTGTTATGAATTTTTTTTTTTAGATTTTTCTTAGAAATAATATCTGATCATTCTCGTTCACTGATGTTTACCCTATACAAAGACAAAAGAAGTTTCAGTTCTACATTTTTTAAAAAAAAACAAGATTTTTTTAAGAAAAAACAAAGAAAAATTATGGAGAAAGTCATTCGCCCTCTCTCTCACCCCTCTCTATCTCTCTCTGAATCTTTTCGGGATCTTTTTGAAATCTTTCGTGATTTTCGAGGATTTTTTAGGCTTCTTCGGGATTTTTGAGAAGCCATTTCCCGCAGCAGATGGCTTTGCGTTTTTTTTGTATATTTAGGATTTTCGAAGATTTTCAGGGAGTCATTCCCCGCGGCAAATGGCTTCCTCCACAATTTTTTCAAGATAAGCAAAAAAAAAAAGGGAACTTTTTATTAGTGTCAATCTGACACATGTCATATGGTTAATCCCATAAGCAATTCTGAGAAATGACTGAATGAAAAAAACATAAATATAGAGAGTCCCCAATCTAGATTTCCGTTTGCTTTCAAGATTATCTAGTTTGATATCAATGAATTTCGGAATTTCATTCATCCACTTATTTTTACCCTTTACAAAATGGTAAGAAGTTTCATTTCTACATTTTCTGAGAATAAGCCAGATGTTTTTTCAAAAAAGAAAATGTAGAAAGCCGTGTGCGTGTGGCAGATGGCTTACTCCACAATTTTTGTTTGAAAAAATAGAAAAAAAAATAATAAAAAAATAAAATAAAATAAAAAATAAAAACTTTTTTGTCAACAAAATCTTTTTTTTAAAAAGCAAAAAAAAAAAACATAGGAATCCATCCGCCGCGACGGATGGTTTCCTCTACAATTTTTTAAAACAAAAAACAAAAAAAATGTATGCAATGATCTACACTTGACTAGACCTTGCATCCAAGCAAACCAAGTCTATTTCCACTCGACCCTGGACTGAAGCTGTCAAAAAAACAATCTCCTCAAACTAAGATAGAAAAGGAGGAGATGAAGCAATATTCATTCCACTTTATCATCTGCTCACTGATGTATGCAATGATCTGCACTCGACCAGACCTTGCATACTCAATCAGTTCACTCAGCCAGTTCCTATCAAATTCAGATCTTTTGCATTGAAAAGCACTCTTGAAAATCATGAAGTACATCCAAACAACCAAACATCTCAGCATATGCTATGGAGACAACCAATCTGCCAATATTCTAGAAGGATACATAGATGCAGATTGGACAGGGGACATTGATACTAGAAGATCGACTTCTGGATTTGTATTTTTATTCAATCAAGGTCCAATTTCTTGGAACAGCCGAAAGCAAACCTCAATAGCATTATCATCAACTAAATCAGATTACATTGCTACCACGAATGCTACTAAGGAAGCAATTTGGCTGAGGCACCTGCTAGCAGAAATTGACCTTGCATAGTCACATCCAACAACCATTTTCTAAAGCACCATTGTTCTCTCTCTCAATTTGAGATTTCATGCACGAAACAAGCATATCGAAATCAAGTATCATTATTTAAGAGAGAAAGTGCAAAGCAAAGAGGTATCATTAGTTTACTATAGGATAGAATCAATGGTAGCATATTACTTCACAAAGGCTCTATCAAAGAGCACCATTTAGATTCAACGACATGTTAAATCTGAAAATCAAAACTTTTCAGTATGAAAAGCCATTCAAAACATAGATTTTTCCGGCCCTGGGTCGGGTCGGATCGGTTCAGATTTTACCCTTCACTAAATTATCCGGACGTGTTCGGGTCAAATCGGGTCTAATTTTTTCGACCCCAAAAAATTCGACCCTCAGCATATTTTTTGACCCATTGTAAATTTTGATATTGTCGGTCAGAAATCCGACCCAACGACTTGACGTTGACAGTCCACCAACCTTGTACATGTAGTTATAGTAATGAGGCGGTTGTAATAGCTATAGAAAATTCAATTATAGATATTTATAGTATATCAAACCTAGAATCTTCATAAAAAAATTTCTTCTAAAATTCTGAGTCTGACAATTCATTAATCTATATCAGGGTTATCACGCTCAACAAGTTGAAGTTATAACTTCATGCATTTGTACTCATTGTTGATAATAATTAGAGTGTGATTTGTCCTACTGATGTTATTGGTCATTGCGCATTTGTTTGAATCCATCATTTGAACTATTTTGCTGCTAACTGTGGCATTTCTGATCCATGCATCTAGCTCGCTCCCAATTTTTTTGCACAAACCCAACTGTTTTCCGACACTTTCTTCATCATGCAACTTATTTTGCAAAGAAATATGGGAGCTTAAGTATCTGGTCATCACAAGACATGGAAAAATCATATTGGCAAGCAAGAGGAGCATTTCATAGAGCTACAAATCATGTAGGACACAATTCAATAATCCAATTTGTATAAAAATGAACTCTATTACACACCCACAAAATTGCGAAGAGCCATATCAAAAAAATACTAGAACTCTTTCTAGTATCAGGTGCAACAGCCTATACGAACCTCAAAATGGTTGATGCACAGGTAAAAAATTTAGAATATCGGTTCGACGCGCGCATTTAGTGTTTGTAAAATTTCATTTTATATCATGCGCGTTGATCCGATATTCCATCAATATTTTTTTTCTATATATCGGTTCGACACGCGCTTGTTGTCTTTGTAGATTTTAAAATTATCTCATGCGCGTTGATCCGATATTGCGTAAAGTTAAAATTTTGTTACTAACTTTCGTATATATTTGAATATTGCAGTCCTCTCAGCAGCTTGATTATGTTAGCTGTGGTTGGTCTACGGTATTCAATGCCAAATATTTTTTCAATTGGCTTGCACAACAAGATAAGCTTCCGAATCTGCTATAGGTAATCTATTGATTCACAATCACATTTCGATATTCATAATTCCTAATAACTGGTCCTTGATTAATAACATGTACTTGTGTTTTTGTTTTTTCAGTTCAAAATGGATTTTCGGCTGGAGACAATAAAACTTGTGATCGAAAATTCATATCCAGCTTCAACAACCAAGTGTTCTCCACCAAAGTTACTTCCAACCGGAGAAATGGATTTAGAGATCATAGAAAAAAAAGACCCTCAACTTAACCAATGATACTCCAGTTGAGCGGTTCATATATTATCAATCAAGATGTATACAGAAAATTATATAACATAATACAAAACTACATTGTTCAAATTCTATGGATCTTCAATTTCGATGGATGTTTTTATGTCTTTGTATTTTGTATGCTCTTCCTGCCTTGCTCTTACCTGCACATGAGAAATTGTTTAAGTTCATTTATCTTGTTAAATTGATTCACTAGGAAATAGAAAAAATGAAAATTTTCATATGGCATAATGTACCTTTACACCATTCAATTGAAATTGATAGTACTGATGTAGATCGAATTGCAACATGTCTAGTTCCGATCGAATGTGATTGAGACACCAATCTTCCTCAACCTCGACCATAGCAATAATGTTGTCATCTCTTTTCACTGTTATTTGAAGTTGCTCTTGATGGTTTATTGCAAAATCTTAATCAAGTGGCTTCCACTCATTTTTGCATTTTATCCATCTTCTATAATACAACAGCAAAGTGAGCATTTGTTTTTTGATGTGATATCCAAATGTCATTGATGAGTTACATACTCTCCGTACTCAACTTGCTGATTTTGTTTCGTAGCCCAACCATCATCCAACAACTTAAGAATAAATGACAAACACAAACGAGAAACAAACTCAAACAAGAAACGGACAAGAAGCGAACTCGAATAGAAAATGTTCGTGTGCAGCGGAATGAATTATTTGACTCTCTCCCTAAGCATGACTATGCCTATCAGAATGAACAGAACTTTAGTGATAGAAATCACAGTCATTCTAGATTACGTAGCCAAACATTTCACTCAAGTCCTTACAAATAAACATTGTTTTCGTTTGCCGAACATTGCATTTGAAAAAAAAAATCAACAAAAATAGTAAAAGATAGATACCTACTATGAAGATTTGGGCATTGATCTTGATATAACTCCAAGATTAGATCTATGCTTGATGAAAGCACTTTTGCTCAAAGGCTTGGTGAGTAGATCGGCAATACAAGAGGACGAGTTGACATGCTCCAAATAGATTTCTCCTCCAATAAGCTTTTCTCTCACAAAATGGTGTGCCACTTCTATGTGCTTGCTTCTTGCATGAAATATGGGATTATTGGCAAGAGCTTGGGCCGAGATGTTATCACACTTGATCATTGGTAGATCATCCTCCTTGATGCACTTTAGTTCCATTAATAACCTCTTGATCCAAAGCACTTCTTTGGTAGTTGTAGTGAGTGCTTTGTACTCGGCCTCACATGAAGAGAGAGATATAATATCTTGCTTTTTGGAAAGCCAAGATATTAGATTGCCTCCAAGAAAGATAGTGTATGCACTAATAGATTTTCGATCCATCTTGTCACTTGCAAAGTCTGAATCCGAGTAGCCAATAATGGATAGATCTTCACTTTTATAGAGTAGACCATAATCACAAGATGAAGATACATATCTTAGAATCCTCTTGGCCATCTTCCAATGATGGATCTTAGGATCTTGCATAAATTGACTCAATTTGTGCACACAAAAATTAAGATCGGGCCTAGTAATGGTAAGCCAAATCAAGGAGCCTACAAGACTCCTAAAAAGTGTGATGTCCTCAAAGGATCTTTCATCACCTTTATTAGGATCTTTTACAATTTGCTCCATTGGAGTATCTATGCTCTTAGAATTTTCCATATGGAATTTTTTCAACATAGAGTGAGCATATCTAGATTGGCATATAAAGACATGATTTTCATAAAAATCAATTTCTAGGCCTAGGATGTAATGTATCTCTCCTAGATCTTGCATTTTAAACTCACGTCCAAGTGCTAGCTTGGTTTCATCAACTAGCTTGATACAACTTCCACAAAGAATAATGTCATCAACATAAATTAGAAGAATGACAATATTGCTATCAACAAACCTTAGATACATGGAAGGATCATAGTCACTAAGAGTAAATCCTAGTGAGATAAGAAAAGAGTTAAGTCTTGAATACCATGATCTTGGTGCTTGCTTGAGTCCATAAAGACTTTTGAAGAGCAAGCACACTTTGGACTCATCCTTGATGAATCCTTGAGGTTGTTCCATATAGATCTCCTCCTCAAGATAACCATTTAGAAAAGCATTGGATACATCTAATTGGAACACCTTCCACTTGAAAAAACAAGCAAGAGAAATAAGAATTCTTATTGTCACCATCTTTGCAACGGGTGCAAAGGTCTCCTCATAATCAAGACCATGGATTTGAGCAAATCCTTTGGCACATAATCTTGCTTTATGCTTGTTGATGGTGCCATCATGATTGAACTTGATCCGAAATACCCACTTGCAACCAATCACATGCTTGTTGGATGGAGGATCCACAAGCTCCCAAGTATTGTTGGTGATCAATGCATCATACTCTTGCTTCATGGCATCATACCACTCCTTGGTATTGCTTAGGTACATAAAGAACTCTAGAGAGAGAAAGAAGTTTAGAGGATGCAAGCTTCAAGGGAATGTTCCCTATGCCTTCAATAGGACATTCAAAATCATTTGCAGTGTATATTGATTTCTTCACTCCATCATAAGGTGCAATAGAAGAGAAAGAGTCCTTGGAGCTACACATATGTGAAGAGGCTCCACTATCAATATACCATAGGCCGTCCTTCTTGAAAGGAGTAGATGAGAAACTAGAGACCATAAGAGATCCCTCTCCATCACTTGCAATAGTGTCTTCCTTCTCATTGGTAATATTGGCTTGCTTAAGTTGATTCTTCTTTTTGAAGCAATTGGTGGCATAATGACCTTTCTTGCCACAGTAAAAGCACTTGATCTTCTTCTTCTTCTTGAGCTTGGATGATGAAGCATTAGAGGAATCATCTTCCTCCTCATCTTTGTCTTTGGATTTGACTTTGTCCTTGCTTGAGGATTGTTGATGTTGGTTCTTGCTCCTCTCTTTGTGCTTATCCTTGGCAAAGAGAGCTTTGCCATCATTATGAGTGAGAGAAAGCTTGTCCATCCTCAAGAGCTTGTACTCTTGTCTTGATTCTTCTGAAATTAGCACACTTTGGAGAGCCTCCAAACTTGGTAGCTCCTCCTTAATGGCATAGGATTGGACAAGGTTATCAAATTCACTTCTCAAGCCATTGAGAATGACTTGAACTAGCTCATTTTGATTGATGGAATCACCAATGCAAGCAAGCTCTCTATGAATATCTTTTACTCTCAAAACATAACTAGATGCACTCTCATCACTCTTTTGGCTACTTTGAAAGATTTGATTCCTAAGAGTGAGAAGCCTAGAGGTATTCTTAGCCTCATAGATAGTTTTGAGACAATCCCAAGCTTCTTTGGCTGTTGTACAAGTACCTATCTCCCTCAATATCTCATTAGAGACATTCATCTTAATGTAGTGGAGAGCCATCCTAGCTCTCTTTTTGTATTTTTGAACCTCTTGAAGAACTTGTGGTTCTTCTTCAAGGCCAAGAACTATGTCCATCACGTCTTGAAGGATCAAGATGGACTCCATCCTCATTTTCCAAATTGAATAATTTGAAGTGGTCAATGTTTCACTTGGTTCCAACAAGGATGAACCCATTGAAGACATTTGAAGTGAAGAAAACTCAAATGATGAACAATAAATGTTGTTACACACTTTCAATAGGATCCAATAATTGAGTACTATCTCCTCCTATGAAAGATCTTACAACAATTTGTGAATTGATTCTCACTAGCTACTCAAATCTCTCTAAAACAAGATCTATTTCACATCAAATGATGGAGTATAGGCAAAGTTAGGATCTAACACTCTTAGCACGTGTGAAATACACTAAGAAACCAAATTTGACTCAAATACAATGATATTGCATGAAACAAAATGGCTAAGATCTCAAAACAATGCCTAGATCACATATAGATGAGATTGGCAAGCATACAACTGTGATTTTGGATCAACCAAGCAATCTCTTGACCAAACCAAATGTGTCCACCCAGGTCTAGGTGCCCTACCTAACCCTCTTCAAAAGCTTATAACTTTTGATTGGCTCAACCAAATGGAATGAAACTGATTGCAACAGAAACTAGAGAAAAATAGCTCTAATACCATGTTGAATTTCACACGTGTGGACTGTCCACTACATGTACTTGTGATCTCCTAAGGTGTGTAGATGCACCAAGATCAAGACTAGATTGAGATTCAAGATCAATCTTGAATCCTATGGCAAAAACACACTACTACATGCATTCAATCACTTCCAACTCTCACTCACACATGTGGGAAGTATTCAAAAAATAATCTAAGTAAAAACAAGCTGCTCTCCTCGGGTAGAGAGAGAAAATGCATCATGAGCTCTCGGGTAGAGAGAGAAAGCTAGAAATCCAATAACTCACAAAATCCATGAAATCACCAAATCAATTGCCTTCAAAATGAGGAGTACAATGATACTAGTAGGTCCACGAGCTACCACTATGCTTAACTATGATTGGACCATATTTTGTCACCTCTTGATCCTATTGGATCATTGATCTATGCACCTCTTAATTCTATTGGACTATATTCAAGCACACCTCAATTTCCTATTGGACCTCACAAGGTTCCACCTCTAAATCCTATTGGACCTCTTGGAATTCATCAAACAAAAACTTTACACTTGTCTACACTCTAATTAGCAAGTGTTTAGCCTCTTACTCTATTTTGGCTCAATAGTGGCATTACAAGTGGAAATGCATAATTTGCCATCTATGCCAAATTTATTCCTATCAACATCCTACACCTAGATGCTTGATGTAAAAAACATAAGACCCCTATATCTAACATAGATAATCTTTTTCAATTCTTCACAATTACAAGTGTTTTGCTATGTTGTGTAATCCGTCCTATAGTATATAAAGGTCACCATAGATCTTAAACTTGTATGTATAGAGTAGGAAGTTGTCAACATCATCCTTGGATCAGAATCAGATTGCAACTTGGATCAAAAACAATTGCCAAGGTCGGAATAGACCTTGGGTCAAAATAGTTGTCAAGGTCAAAATAGACACAAGAGTCGAAGGAGACTTGGGTCAAAAATAGGCCATGGGTCAAAATGAGTGTCGAGGTCAAAATTATACATATTCAATTCAACTAGTCGATCCAGGCCAAGGATTGATTTCTAGGGTCAGAATAGATTTCGATTCTTAGTTTCGATCTTCTTTTCATAATTGCAATCTTCAAAAAATTTAAATATTTCACAGTTTCAAGATACTTATTAAGAAGTTAATTTTCACTTCAATTGTGACATCCAACACTTTCCCTTCTTAATGTGAATCCTTAAAATTTTCAATTTTCATATTTAAAATATTATTAAATTTGATATGATAGTCCTTTGATAGTGTTTTGGTGAAGTAATCTGCAACCATAAACTTTGTTCTATAAAAAATAAGAATGATTTCCTTTCTCTGCACCTTTTCTATGACAGTGTGATATATTATTTCGATATGTTTACTTCAAAAATGAAATCTTGGATTCAAAGATAGTACAATTGTACTTTCATTATCACAATAAAAAATAGTAGGAACACAATCATGAGGTCGATCTTCTAGTGTTGATATTCTCTGCCCAATCAATATCTCTGTAACCTGTCAAAATATTTGCAAATTTGTTGTCTCCATAACAAATGCAGAGATCTTTAATTTATTTAATTGCTACAAATTAATTTTTTTGATAGCTTCTGTAATTTCTTCTTTGAAATAAAACTTTTTGAATTTTTTATAATATATGTGAATTTAATATTCAAAATTTTGACATTTTTTATAAAGAAACTCAAAAATTTTAAAGATATGCTTAATTTCTAACAAACATTATTCAACAATAAAATCACTTAACAAAAAGATAATTAAAATAACCTAAAAAACAAACATTTTTTACATTTTTAAATTTTTTTTTGTTACTATAGGAAAATCAAAATGATTTCCAAAATCTATGTTCCATGTAGTGTTGTAGTGCAACATGGATCTCTTTTCATTGGTAGAGAAATTCGTAGCTGATGGTGAGATATTCGATCTCATTATAGAGACGTGTACTACCAAAATTGCGCACATTTGACTGTACTTACAAATATTGAAAGCAAATAGTCAGAAAAACAAATAACAAAATTTGTTTAAAATATCAAAATGACTCGTAAATGTACATGTTTGGTTACAATCAGTACTTACCAAATGGCATTTTATATCCCTACATTGTAGACTTCCAATATTGTGGACACCTACTTGCTGCCAACTAGAGTGAAATATCACTATCCTCCAAAGCAGAGCTGTAGTGATCTTCAAGAAACCAGCAACAACATCTTTGACTTCTGTGTATTTAAATGAGCGATCATCATTCAAGGAGCCCACAAGCTTGAACTCGTATGAATATCAGCGATGTAGAGGGTGTAGGGTCTTCTCTTTACAAACTTGGAGATCTCTCTCGCATCACCTTGTTGTATTGTGTAAAAACAAGGAGGATCATCAACAAACTTGGGAAAAAATGTTTCCTTGGGATCATCGTCAATGCTCAAGTCCCCAGTCTATTGAGATTCTCTTTGTTTTTTCTTGGCCTTGGCTTTCTAAATGTGGGTTCTAAACTGTTCAGGAAGCTGTCCACTCTTTTTATCTTCAAAACTCTATGAAAAATAGAAATGCACTTATGCTAAACATGGATCTTTCAAATGTTAAACTCCTACTAATGATGAACTTATGGTGAGCATGAATAAAGATCTTAAAAGTCAATAATTCATAAAAATTTGAGGACATTAAAAATACACTTATGCTAAGCATGAGCCTTTCAAATGTTAAACTACCTACTAATGATGAACTTATGGTGAGCATGAATAAAAATTTTAAAAACCAATAACTCATAAAGATTTGAGGACATTAAAAAATGCACTTATGCTAAGCATGAGTCTTTTAAATATTAAATTAGTTACTAGTGACATGAACTCATGTTAAGCATGAATGAAGATCTTAAAAAACAATAATCTAAAAAAGACCTAAGGACATTAAAATGCACTTATGCTAAGCATGGGTCTCTCAAATGTTAAACTACTTATTAGTGTTCAAATGTTAAACTACTTATTAGTGACATGAACTTATGCTAAACATGAACAATGATTTTAAAAATAATAATGTAAAAAAGAGTCGAGGACAAACACCCATGCTTAGCATAAATAATGTCTTCAAATTGATAATTTAAAATTGTAAAAAGAGCTTACCATATCCATGAATAAAATAAAAAATCTTTGAAGCTCCTCATCTTTGGAGTTGTTTAGGTAAAGTTGTTGGCATTCTTCCCAATCTTCGTAGTTGAGACTCTTTACCATATCCTCTTGCACCTTCATGAAAAGCTCGTGTCTGAAAAAAATAAATGATTGGATTCAAGTTTTTTGCAAATGAATAAAAAAAAAATGAATTGAAAAACTAAAATCACCTTTGAAATTACTTTCTCATTTTCACAAGGCTGAGCTGTCCATCAACAACTCTCGACATGACACTCACAACAACATTCTTGGAAGGAATGCTTTGCATGTTTTTTCCACTCCGATATTCCCATATCTTGAGGGATGAGGAAAGAGTTGGTTGTATAGATTTCTTTTTTGTTGAGGATGACCCTTATGAAATCTGTCCTTTTATTTCAAACCTCTCCCATTTATCAAATATTTTATCTACAAGGTCCCAAATCATAAAAAAAAAACTTATGTTAGAGAATTCACTTTAATTAAATTATCATATTTTGTAAGATAAGAAGTTGGATTCTTCTCGTCAAATGGTAGCCATGTCTCCTATGCACAAAGGCACTTCAATTATATGTTTGTTTTATCGCCTTCCTTGTGAAGCTTGAGGTGAAAAAATTTGACTCGTTGTATAACGGTCATCTTCAATCTGTAATCCTGGTCGATGTTGTGATCCTAGGCAAGGAGCTTGGCTTCCTCAACTGTCAACTCAACAGAAATAATTGCACTAACTTGCCTGAATGACTATACATGATGATACTCTATGGAGAGCTCCTTTATGACTTGCAAGTTGTGAATTTCGCCTAAAAAAAAATCGTAAGTATCTATACATTGAATATCAAAATCTGCTACTGTAAAATAGTCAGCAGAGTTAACAAGAACTATGAAGGAGTTTGACAATGGCTTGGGTATGATCTTTGAATTTTATTTTGAGGTTATGTACATGGGAGAAGTTTGGCTTTCTCACCTCCATGGGATGGTCACCGGTGGCTGAGTCAACAAGGGATCTATCACATTGTTCTATACCATGTGGTTGCTCGAATTTTTTTTTGTTTCATAAATTATTGATGTCATTTTGGCACCATCCCTATTCGCTCCAATGGAGGATTTAAAGTAGTAAATATCAGTGACTTAAGAAAAAAAAAACAAAAAAACATGACTAAAAATCAAACATTAGAAATTAACAAAAAATTCAAATCTTTCCTGACATAGTTCAGTAGCTTGAAGTCTCAAGGTTCTGGGATGATGGCTCTGGAACCATGAAAGATCATAACATGATTCTGATGCAACTTAGATAGAGGTATGAAATTTTGTGGTCCTTTATGAAGTTGAGTGATTTTTAGTTTAAAACTAACTTTATATCCATTCATTTCATTTATGTATAAGAAAATGGTCTTGGTGACATTGGTAAGGGTCATTGCAAAGGTGGGGAGCTCCTTGGTGCAAGACTTAACTTGAAAATTTACTAGAACCACCTTTGATGATGATGTACAAAAAGCTCACTCCCTTATGTAAAAGTTACGCAAGAATTTTACTTACTATATGTCAGAAAGTGGTGTGCAGAAGATAGGTCTAGCTCGAAAAGAAAATGAACTCGAAAAAGAAATGAATGAAAATAATTCGAGTGTCTAGAAAGAAAACTTTTCGTGCATGGCGGAATAAACTATCTTCATCTTTCCAATGCATGACTACGCCTATCAATTTCAAACAAAACAATAGTGATAGAAATCACGTTTGAACTTATAGTAACTAACTTTGAAATCGCATGTACTATACTGATTACGTAGCCAAACAATTAAGCATCGAAAATTATCAGACAAATAATTAGTCACAAATAGTTCGCGAATTATTCGCGAAGAAATACAGAAACGCATACATTCTGAGATGAAAACTGAACGCAATGAAGGATAGTATTGGTTCAGTATGAAATCGTGACAGAAGTAAATGAGTACAATAAGTTGTGGATCGAAGCCGTACTCTATGCTATCTTTGAGCGGCTAAAATGAAAGTCTGAATTAAGCGCAATGTTGATAAGCAGTAGCGCAATAGCAATCTCTAAAACAACTCTAAGAGGTGAGCTAGAATGCTCAAGAGTGTTCAAGCTCACAGGCTTGAGAGAGAGAGAGAGAGAGAGAGCTAACTATTCAAATGCTTGATCATAACCTCAATTTCTGATGATGATATCATGTATGAATATGAACAGCTATTTATACTAAGAAATTAGGTTGTCAAATGCGATCGCTAGTTGGCTGGTGATCTGTTGGCATCCATCCGGTTCCTTGTCATTGATTGCTGATAAGCTATGAAATTGGCCATAAACGTTTTGTCTACATAAATGAACCAAAACTATAGCTCTGCAGAAATGAACTAAAACAGCCACATGCGACATTGTCGGATTTTTTGCGAAAAAGGAGAAAAAGGATAAGGTGCCCTTAAATCTCATTTAGGGTTGTCCCACACTTTGCCAGAGTCATTTTCTTCACATTTTGAGGCTCTTTGAAAAAAGCAAAAAATGTGACACTGTGATTTTGCACAAAATTTCTGTCAGACGAAAAAATGCGAAGAATGAGACACTGCATTTTGCAACAGGATTCCTGACAGGCAAAAAAGGAGACACTATCGTAAACTCCGTGTAATTCTACAGACTGTGTAAAAACACCTTGTAATTTTGCAGATTGTGTAAACACACGGGAAAATTTGCAGAACTAGATAAAAAATGGATGAAGATTATAACCAATTAGTCGATTGGTAAGAAGGAGAATAATCCAGCACTGTCCCTTAATCTGAATCCTTGAATGCCTTGACCTTCAAACTTAGTTCTACACAAATCTTCTGTGTGACTCCAAACTTAATGCTTTTTAATTAGTAAAAACATTTGCTATCATATCTTGCGTTCTACAGTACTGGAATCTGACCTCTTCATTGAGAACTTTGCTTCTGATGAAATGATACTTCAATTCAATGTGTTTACTCTTGGAATGAAATCTAGGGGTTGGCTGATAAAGCGATGGCACTTTGCCATATCACAAAATAATGTCATCGGAGCACATTGATTCAGACCGGTATCTGAGAGTAAGTTCCTCAACCAAATTGCTTCATTTGTAGCTTGAGAGGCTGCGATATACTCTGATTCAGTGGAAGATAGAGCTATCAAAAATTGCTTGCAACTGTTCCAGGAAACTGGACCATTGTTGAGGAAGAATGTAAATCCGAAAGTAGATTTACGAGTGTCCACATCTCCTGTCCAACTTGCATCTATGTAACCACTGAGTAAATTGAGTTTGTCGTTGCTGACTGCTCCATAACAAATCCAAAAGTCCATAGTAGCTCGAAGATATCTCATGACTCTGATAAGAGCCTTCCAATGTGTTATACCAGGATTTGTCATATACTGACTGAGAGAGCTGACTGCAAAAGCTATGTCTGGCCTAGTATAGATCATGGCGTACATAAGAGATCCTATATAGAATGGTTAGGATACTCATGCATCTGCTTGCTTCTCATGAATTGTTTGGAGACACTGGTCCTTTGACAATTTGAGTCATGGTTCCATTGGTGAGAAGAGCTAACTGTTAAAAAATCAATGATAACCTTCATTCTGTTACTGTTTACATTGTACATTAATGTTGACAACTGTTACCAGTGTAATTAACTATAGGCTAGTCTATTAGTCCTACTCGTAGGTTTTCTCTCTCTATTAGGGTTCAGGGTTAATTTGTACATTTTACATTTTAGTATGATTTAGTATGATAGAGTGATTGTGCGTGTTCTTCTTTTGCCTTCTTGTGGTGAATGCTTGATGTTCCATATCTGATTATTGACATGGTATCAGAGCAGCGATAGTCCTGCGTGCCTGATCAGTGGATACAGCTTGTCACAAGCTCTGCAATGAAGTGAGAAAGTCCTTCATGGGAGGTGAA
>MU834564.1:0-46015 GCA_029204225.1 Diphasiastrum complanatum | reverse complement strand
CGCCAACAACGATCAGAATTAACCAACTTGAAGTTCCGAAAACCAACATTGAGATCCAACCTCGCGCCATGCCAGATCGGGGGTCCCGATGTGGGTGACTTCCCTCCAAGCAAGCCGCCCCGACATACATCAAACTTAACCAACTCAAAGCTTCGTTACAAACGAGTAACATCCATTCCAAGCAAGCGGTCTGACTTACATCAGACTTAACCAACTGAAAGCTTCGTCACGAGCGTTGGAAGCCAACTTGGCGCCACGCCAGACTGGACAGCCATAAACAGGTAACTTCCACCCAAGCAAGCCATCCAACTCAGCCGACAGGTTAGAGCCCATTCCCCAAGAGCTTAACCCATTCACGTTCATGCAAGGAACACTCAGAACCACAAGCCGCAACAGATATGGAGACAACTAGTTCCTAGACCAAATGGTCCCGATAGCATACCGTTGGCGTCCCGGGATACGACCCTCAGCTATGTGCCAACTTAAAAATTTTGAAGCGGCCTTACAACTGGCGCTTTTACCGAAGCTGAAACCCAGAAGGTAATTAGAGTCAGTTTAAGGAAAATCCCACTTTATTGATAGATCTGAGAAGATTACATTCCAAGTGTGTGACCGACCCTAGTCTCCGGGGCGCTAGCATGCCAAGGCGAGAGCCAGGACAACATTCCAGCAAGGGAGGCTGAGACTTGGTTGGAGCTCGTCCTGAGTCGCACCCACACTCCCCTATAGTATTGGTGGGATTCGGCACCCCTCCTCATACCAAGCACTCTACCCAAGCTGGTAAAGCACGTTCTTCTCTCTCTAGGATTTTCTCTTTCTAGAAAGTCATTTTCTCTCTCTAGATTTTATTGATCCCCAGGCTTTCTTTAATCATGCCTAGATCGTGTGAGGTGATTGCACATCGATCTGAGCTCTCTGGACTTCGCTAGAACCGATCAAAGATTTTCAGCCATAGGAACTTGGCGCCGGCTGGATTTTGGTCACAGTGGCGCCGGTGTCGTTGGCGCCGGGAGAAGCAGGGGCGTTGCTGGCACCGGGACAATGCTGGCGCCGGTGGCGCCGGAAGTAAAGCTTGTAAAGGTAGCTTTACAACACACTCACTCCATGTTGTTGAGGGGTGTATGGAAATGACAACTCCCTCTTTATGCCATAAGAACTACAAAAGTCAGTCAACCTATTGGAGATATATTCACCTCCGTTATCACTTCTTAATACCTTGATCTTGGTACTAAGTTGATTTTCTACCAAAATCTTGAACTTTACAAATGAATGAAACACCATAGATTTGCTAGACAAGAGGTACATCCAACAATATCTAGAATAGTCATCAATGAAGATTACATAGTACTTGACACCACCATTAGACTCATGTGAAAAACTATGAACATCCGAATGGATGATTTCAAGAGGAGTGCTTGATCTAGATGTAGATCTTGAGAAAGTTAATTTGTGAGCCTTTGAGAGGCTACATGCTTCACATATCTTCTCACACTTTGACAAATGCCTGGGGAGGCCAAGTGCAAGCTCCTTTGCACACATAGTTTCCATGGCTTTGTAGTTGGTGTGACCCACCCTTTTGTGCCATAGCTCCACCTTTGAGATCTCCACCTTTGCCAAATTCACACTCTCCACTGCAATATTAGCATCAAGCTTAAACAATCTTCCTTGATTAAAGCCTTTAGCTATACATTCATCATTTCTAAGGATGGAACAAACTCCATGCTTAAATTGTACATCAAGGCCATTATCCATTAATTGGCCAACACTAAGCAGATCCTTGGTTAACTTAGGAACATAAAGAACATTCTCAAGATTCATCCTTTTGGATACAGATTTCTTACCCTTTTCATCATAAGTGAGACTTAAAGGTTGTTGCCTTTGCCTTGATGTCCTCCTTGGCTTTTGACTTGAAGAAGGCTCTTTCTTTGAAGATGGATCTTCCTTTGTCCTATCATCAATGTTGATATAGCAAATGCATCCGAAAGTTTTGAAAAACTTGACACTCGGCCTCCTACCATCACAAAAAAGCTTCACCCCAAAAAGATTTAGGAAGATCTGCACCTATCCTCATTGCTTTGGACCTTTCACATAAGGTTCTATTCTTCCTCTCGGACACTCCATTTTTTTGTGGTGTCCTTGGACTTGTGTACTCCCTCTTGATCCCATTTGCATCACAAAATGCTTTGAACTTGGTAGAAATGTACTCACCTCCATTGTCACTCCTCAAGCACTTGATCTTGGTAGAGAATTGGACATCAAACACTTCATCCTTGCTCTTTAGTAGATACACCCAACAAAATCTACTAAAATCATCAAGAAATGTCACATATATTTTAGCACCACCATTGCTAATTGTAGTGACTCCATGAATATTTGAGTGCACAAGTTGAAAAGGCCTACTTGATCTTGATGTAGATCTTTTGTAAGGTAATGTATGTGACTTTGATAAAGCACATTGTCACAAATACAATCTATGCTAGTTAGAGATTTGGAAATACCAAAAACAACTTGCCTCTTTGCCATCACCTCCAATGACTTGGAGTTGAGATGCCCCAATCTCTTGTGCCATACCTCTTGCATTGACAGTTTCTCCCTTGCCATACATCCAACTTGGTTAGCAATAACACAAGCATCAAGTTTGAACAATTTACCTCGACTCTTCTCTTTTGCAATCAATTCACTTTCCTTCTTGATCAAACAAGCATCACCATCAAACTCCACTTTGAAACCCTTGTCAAGCTAACATTAAGAATATTCTTAGTGATTGATGGAATGAACAAAACATCCTTCAAATTCACATTCCTATTGGTAGAGAGAGAAAGAGAAGAATTGTGCAAATCCCTTTTTGCACACTCACCATCATTGGCCATGTAGATCATCTTCTTTTCACATTCAAGTGACATCAAAGATAAATAATACTCCTTATGAAATGTCATATGTGATGTAGCTCCACTATCAATCCAGCAAGGATCAATATCTCCATGATTAGCCAACAAGCATGATGACATAACAAAAGCATCATTTGAAATTTGTTCATCAACACCATCTTCATCAAGAGGTAGATTGCTTTGTTTCTCACCTTGATCTCTTTTCTTCTTGAAACAATAACTAGCAAAATGTCCTTTGACTCCACAATAGAAATTTTTTAGCTTAGATCTATCTTTCTTCTTGCCAACAAAAGTAGAAGGCTCACCTTGATCTTGACCTTTAGACCACTTGCTTTTGCCTTTGCTCTTGAACTTGCCTTTTGAGAACATAGCTTCTTCCTCTTCAGTTTGAGATGTAGAAGATGATCCTCCTCTTGCCTGGAGTCTAAAGTCTTCAGCCACCAAGACCTCTTGAAAGTCCTCCACACTACACAATGTCTTTTGAATAGCAAAACTTTGTACCAAGTTAGCATGATCATCCAATAATTCATGAAGCACAACTTGAACAAGCTCCACATCCTTAATGCTTTCACCAATACATGCTAGTTCATCATTCAAAGATTTACCATTCAAAACAAAAGCATGGGCACTTTCATCCTTCTTTTGAAGACTTTGAAAAAATTTCATCACCTCAGATGTAGACTTGGATCCATAAACCTTCTCCAAGGTTTTCCAAGCTTCACTAGATGTAGTACACTTACCATCTTCCTTAGGAAGTTTACTAGTCACATTCATCTCGATCACATGAAGAGCTTTATTTGCCCTCATATCACACCTCAATTGTTCTTGAGGTGCCAAAGGTCTCTCCTCCACACCTACAACAATATCCATCAACTCATTCATCTCTAGCAAAGACTCCATCCTCACCGTCCAAGTTGAGTAGTTCTTTGAGGTAAGCCTATCATTGCTTTCCATCATGAAGCCACTTGAGGTTGCCATGTTGCAATGATTGATCTTCATGCTTGAACCTATTCCAATTCACTTAGCACTCTCTTAACAATCAACAAATGATGACAAGGAGAAATCACAAAGATTTGGAAACAATCTACCCTCTCATTTCTCTCTTCTAGCAAAATCTAATTGTCATAGAATTGATGATGTCTTGATCACACTTGATCTATACACAATGTATTGAACATTTCACTCTCCTAAGATTGAAACACACTCTTGAAAAGTCCAGCAACTTCAAAATCAAGAGATCCTATCAAATACAAAGTTTTCTCAAAAGTAAAAAATATTGAATAAGCGAAAGCTATATGCGAAAGCTAAAATATTGATATATTTACTAATAGAATGCAAAATCCACAATCATGAGCAATTTTTGTCTCCACATTCCAGTAAGTGAATTATAAAATCATCCTAATCCAAGCGATTTGACCTAAAATGATGCTAGGATCACAAAGATCCACTTTCTACACGTGAAAAATGCTTGATTTGAGATAGTAACAGCTCCTCATAGATGATAGAATTGATGGCACCCTCAAATCCACCTCTAGATTTGGAAAATCCACAAACTTTAGCCTACAACCTGCTCTGATACCATGTGAGAAATTCAGATCCAAAACACACTTGATGGATCAACAAGATCTTGGCTAAATTTGGATGCACGTCTAGAATCATTCACAAGCTAGAAATCATTTATCTACCATGCTAGAATTGAGAAATTCATGTAAATCTGATCATACACACTAAGATTTGATATGGTACTATTCTTGTCCATACAACAACATTAGCAAATAGTATTTCACACATGTGGATTCAAGTACAAGAAAAATCACATTCTATACAATAGAGATCAAGATATCATGAAAAATATGCAAGAGATGAACACAAAATCAAAAGAGGAAAGTTCTCCACATAGAAAGAGAACTACAAGATAGCTTATCCACACTAGTACAACTATTTATATAAGCCATAATTCCGCTTGCTTGCCCTAAAATTGTCCTAAAATAACAGCTTCTAGGTACTTTTCTAAAAACTTAGTTTTTAGTGACTAAATGAAATAATGTATCTATATTAGTCAATTAGAATGGGCCAAAATCCGACCTTATCCACAAATCTACTTGTCGAAAATAGTACAAATACTATTTAGATCTTATTGACTGTTGGAGATTTTGTAGATCCCAAGACAAGCCTAACCCTAGTTAATAAGTTAGAAGGATTTGACACCCTGCGTGTGTAAGTCCAACCCGTTGATTAGTGAATAAAAAGGGTTCTCCCAAAATTTCAAATTTCAAACAATAAGGGAGGTGGAAATTGGCCATTAGAATTTAAGGCCAAAGCTCTAAAATCTACTATATATAGTGGTACTTTATGATTCATTTTACATGTTAATTTCAATAAAGCAGGTTGAACCTCTATCGAATTGAAATTGGATGTCCTTGATTTTCTTTCTTGCTCCATCTCTCATGTTTTATTTGGATTTTGCTATTTTTTGGATTTGCTAATTCTCGGGATTGATCTTATTATACTTTTTATGAGAGAGAAGAGAGAGAGAGAGAGAGAGAGAGAGAGAGAGAGAGAGAGAGAGAGAGAGAGAGAGAGAGAGAGAGAGAGAGAGAGAGAGAGAGAGAGAGAGAGAGAGAGAGAGAGAGAGAGAGAGAGAGAGAGAGAGAGAGAGAGAGAGAGAGAGAGAGAGAGAGGAAAGTAAGTTTTATCATTGGTTGAGTAGTGTTAATGGATCTTAGTGTTAATTGTGGATTATAAGCATGTGTTTGAATATGAACTATGCTATCACTCTCATGGGAACAAATCTCCACGTGACAACATGATAATCCTCTTCATCTCTTGATGCTTGATTGAGCTTGGATCTAGGTTTGAAGGTGGATAGGAAATACCCACTACAATTTTGGTGCCGTTGCTAGGGAGCTACGCCAATTTTTCATTTTCAGCATGATGGATCAAGAGGATGGTAATGGATCTTAATTTGCTGGATTTTCAAAAGTGTCCAATCATCTTTTGTGATACCCTTCAGCCCAAGGTTTGGCAAGCAATCCTATTTTTCATGCAAGGGGCAAGCATATTGAAGTTTTGTGAGAGAACAAGTCATGGCAAAAGAAGTGGATCTTCAACATGTCTCATCAAGGGAGTACCATCAAAATCTATGCTAAAACTAGTTGAAAAGGGAGTGTGAAAAATTCAACTAGTTTAGCTGAGTTATTTTGGCAATTTTGAGACCAACTTGGAATTTCAACTTACAGATAGATTTTTTTATGTCAATAGAGTTTGTACTATTTTTGCCAAGTAGATTTGTGAATGAGGTCAGATTTAGACCCATTCTAATTGGCTAATATATATACATTGCATGTAGTCACTAGAAACTAGGATTTTAGTAAAGTACCTAGAAGTTGTTATTTTAGGAAAATTTTAGGGCAAGTTGCCAAGTGGCATTATGGCTTTCATAAATAGATGTACTAGCGTTCTATGTGGAGAACTTTTCTCTTTTGATTCTATGTTCATGTCTTGCATATTTCTCATTACATCTTGAGTTCTAAGATATAGAAAGTGATTTTTCTTTCTGTACTTGAATCCACATGTGTGAAGTACTATTTGCTATTGTTGTTGTACAGACAAGTACAGTACCATATCAGATCCTAGTGTTTATGATCAAATCTACATGAATTTTGCAAATCTAGCATGGTAGATAAATTATTTCTAGCTTGTGAATGATTCTAGATGTGCATCCAAATTTAGCCAAGATCTTCTTGATCCAGCAAGTGTGTTTTGGATCTGAATTTCTCATACCTACTTGTAAAAATTGCCCAAAATTAGCAAATCTAGCTTGATCAAAAACCATGTAGTATAATGTAAATTTTGTACATAAGTGGATTCCACACATGTGAGGCCAAGATGCTACGTGGCAATGCACTCCTAATGTAGGCTAGCTCAAGTCCATAGGGTTGGTCATGTCATTTTGGTAGTGATTCCTAGTTTATAGGACCTAAATCCTAGATTTAAGGTGAAAAATTGACCAACTAGCTATCTACCAAACATGACTCTAGGAAATAGACTAGGGTTTCATTTTAAGGCAAAAATGCTGAGTTAGCTTCCTTATTACATGCTAGAAATCCACCTAAATTTAGAAAAGAAGTCAAATTTGCTATGTATTCCAAGCTTCCATAGTGAGAAGATAGATTATTTTTGGAGCCCATTGGCAACTCGAGTTTCTACTCTCATGTACATTGTTTTCTGATAATCGAAATGAAACCAACTCTTTGAAGACTTCAAACACAGCTTGCAGGCCATACTACAGCCTGTAGTACACATGTGCCAACTCGAATTTATGTTTATGTATTTCCATTATCACTGCTTGTTGTTTCTGAACTTGCCAATCTAGATCAAGTTCTTTGTAAAAAAGTTTTCTGATAGATTGGTAAGCAAGCACATAATAACTCTTGTGGATCATTTAAGATCCATTTTTGGTCCCCAAATTACTGTACTTTCACATAGTATCAGATATAAGTACAAGATCATTGCCCATTGATTAAAAGCAAATTCATTTTTAGCAAGTTTTGGTGCTAAAAACTAGTATTGAGAGGGCAAGCTAGAATCTTGATTTTAGTGAGGGGATTTGATCCCAAACTTGGTAGGGATCCAAATCTGTACTTTTCACACGTTCATCTTATGCATGGTATTCATTTGATCCAAATTAATTCAATTTGTGAGCTTTTGATGTAATTTTTGGTGGAGAGAGAGAGAGAGAGAGAGAGAGAGAGAGAGAGAGAGAGAGAGAGAGAGAGAGAGAGAGAGAGAGAGAGAGAGAGAGAGAGAGAGAGAGAGAGAGAGAGAGAGAGAGAGAGAGAGAGAGAGAGAGAGAGAGAGAGAGAGAGAGAGAGAGAGAGAGAGGGTAATCAACACTCCGAATTCTAGGAAGGTGTGTAGCCCTTGTTTTCTTCTATTAAAGGTGGGGTTCAAATGTTTCTTGTTGGAAGTTCCACAAGAAAGCCCAAACATCATAGGGAGGGAGCATGTGGTGACATTCTGGAATAAGATATAATTGTATGGTCTGAGAATTTTGATTAGCACTCTATGATGTTCTCTTTTTTTTTTCTTTTCGTGTGTGTGTGTGTGTGTGTGTGTGTGTGTGTGTGTGTGTGTGTTTTATAGGGTTTATTTTACTTTTGTTGCTCTTAGTGTATTCATGAATTTTTGAAATTAGTCATTATTCTCCATGTTTTCCAGGCAAGGAGATGTGATTGGGAGACTATTGCAAAACCAAATTATCAAATATGATCATTGCTAAAGAGTACAAAACTTTAAAAAGCTCTGATGAGCAATTTTATGATGATTCATATAGAATATCATATTTGCAAGAGACCCTCTATTTGTTGCATGAATGATCAGTTGCATTTGTGATCCATTGACTCTTTTGACATATGTACCAATCAACTTTATTTTGCACATTTTTTCTAAATTGTCTGGAATGCATGATTGGAAAAATGACTAGAGAATGATGGTGTCTCATAGGAAGGGAGAAAATAATCCTAAGGGATAAAAGAAAAACGGGGGGGGGTGGGGTAAAATGTGCAATTTTTTTTTCCACATGTTTGGTGATCATTCTTTGTGATCATCCTACTGAAGTTAAATTATTTGAGGTAAAAAGAGGATGGTTTTCATATATCAAAATACCAAAATACCAAAATCATATCAGATGGTTTTCAACAAAGAATGATCACCAAACATGTGGAAAAAAAAATTGCACATTAGAATGTGCAACTAATGTGCAATTTTTTTTTCCAAATGTTTGGTGATCATTCTTTGTTGAAAACCATCTGATATGATTTTGGTATTTTGGTATTATGGTATTTTGATATATGAAAACCATCCTCTTTTTACCTCAACTAATTTAACTTCAGTAAGATAATTCTACTTTTGCTTAGGCAACTCTCAATGATTATAATTCACTCAACTCTATGGTCATTTTTAGTTCATGCGCTATAAAGGCTATTTGGAGGAGTCTAGGCGATGTGAGGATTATTCAATGCCTTGTAACATATGTTGATAATGTGCAAATAAAACACGTTCTGACATACAGGCTTTCAATGGATGTTGAACCTAGATGACTAACTAGTGGTCATGGTTAAGTGAGAGGTAGCCACTAACACCCTCTCAACTAAGTCACACGTAGGCTTTAAATCCATGTTGCATCCATATGACCTTCCAACAGTAATGCTTAACTTAAGGTATAAGTGGTCATGGTTAAGTGAGAGGCTATTAGCCATGACCACTAACAACCTTACTTTACCATGACCATTGACACCCTCTCACTAAACCATCATGGTTGGACCGCCTGGCGCGCGTGCACTGCCGACACTACATGGCCTCTCGCGCGCGCTAGCCTAAAAATTTTCCAAGCAAAAAAAAGCGTGCTTTACTAGATGTGAGTGTTGCATTGTCGTGAGGGGCGTGCCGAATCCCAGCAAAACTATAGGGAGGCAGCAAGTGCTTGGCTTGGCGCCCCTTATGGAGACGATGCGCCATTTACCCTCTCACGAGAGGATTGGTCGTGCATCCCTAGACTACCAAAACAATCAAAGAGCTACTTGAAATTAATGGTTTCGGATGGTAAGTTTCCTTTGATTAACAAAGGATTAGGTGTAATATTATTCAACATGCCTAAAGTTGTATTTTTTTCTCAAAAATGACATACATCTTTGATTCTAACATATTGAAGAGCAACAAGTATGTGCTCACATCTTAGAAGCAGTAGCATGTGTACTGGATGAATATAGAAATTTAGGTTTCAAACCACTAAGCCCAGAAAAATCAGACAAGTGAAATGATGGTGTCTTTTCCACTTCCACGACATCTAAAATGGCATGGGAGACAAAAGATGTTGGACAAAAGAGCACACATAAACAAAGTGGTTCCAAAGAAGGCACTATTGACATTGTTGACTTGGTAAAAGATATTGAGAAAACTGCAAAGAAAAAGCATGCTGCAAATGCTAAACAATCATCATTTTCACACTTAAAAAATGTGTCATAAACTTGGAGCCACCAAATTTCTTACATAAAAATAGACATTTCCACCAAAGTGACAATGTACATTGACGATACGTAGTGCTATAAGATTGAGCACACGAAGTCTTAGTTTACAGATTATAGTAATAAACATAGGATTTGGTTCCATAACTTCCACTTGAGGAGCGAAGCCTCAGACTCCAGTGTGAGGGTTGGCCTAGAAATTCTGAGGGCTGGCATGGAAATCCAGATCCGTCATTCACTCGTGCCTCAGTTTCTCACAGTGCTCAACATCTTGATCGCACCTCAGGCTCATTACTCACTACGTTTTGGAAAAATGGACATTGAAAATGCTTCGCGAGATGGCCCAAGTCCCGACTCCCGAGGCCGAGCCTTCAAAGCAATTTATTTGGGTAGCATGGCGGAAGGCGCGTGGCAGAGTCTTCAAATGAGGCAATGCCAATTGGCAATGTGCATTCAAGGGAATCTTAAATGTGCAAGGGCCTAGGACCTAATACCTATGCCCTAAGCCTTAGATTATAGCTGGCATTACCTAAACAGTGCCCTAAAAAACTCAACTTATTAAAAATTGTGTCCCAAAATTTTCTTGTGTTTTTTCAAAGATAGGAAGATTATATCGTACAATGTATAAATGTTGGAGTACATTCTCTTGTAAAAAAATAAACCATCTAAAGTCTTACATATTTTAGATGCACCCAATTTTGATGACTTTTGGTTGTTAAATTTTTCTTGTACCGATTTTCTCATTAAAGTTGTCCTCCCCATTCTCAAGAGATGTTGGCTCTCCTGAACACTGCCTTGTTGCGTATTCACTTTGCATGGTGACCAAGTGCTGGTGGAACTAACTGGTGAAAAAACTTATTCATGCCCAAGGGATGTTGCGCCAAATGTGGCAGAGGAAAATGACGAAAAAAGTAGATCTATCGAATGTCAAAAATATGTGTTGTGGTGTTTTGGATCATTTTAAAACTTATGAATGCCCTAATGGACTCGCAATAATTTTCAAATGATTCTTAGCACCGCAAATAAATCACCTGATTTGTAAAAAAAAAATCTTGGCACCGAGCCAAGCTCATGAATAACAAAATTGCGAGCATAAACTCCTGAGACTGAGTTCTAAGTTGCAATAGTTACCGAACGTTTGTATAATTCAACGAATGTTCAAATCTTAAAATTTGATTTTGCAATCTAATATGTGTGAATGAATTAAATGTGGCTGACCACGGAAAGAAGACAGCGAGGCTGAGCGCTCCATTTGAATCATATCTACCAAGTAGTCGAGAGTAGGCAGGCAGGGGCAGAAGAGGGCGCAGTCGAGAGTCGTTGCAGTTCGCAGTTAGTTTCAGTACATTGGAGGGTTTGCAGGCAGCACGGGAGAACGTTTGCGGGCAGCTGCTGCTGGGCGCAACATAACACGCATGTGAAAGCCCCTGACCATGTTCATCGTTTTAACTTGGTCAAGGCCAAACCTCTGCATGTTAGTAAGATGTAAGGATAGGCAACTAAGCCTTTTTTGCATCCCTACAAAAAAATATTGTTTGCATCAAGATATAGCCTAGATGTGCCTTCTCCAATCTTTGCTATAGATCGACTTTGTGTAGATGATATCACTATTTTTTCATCTAACCAAGACATTGATGAAAAAAAAATTCTATCAATTATAAATGACTCCTATGCTGCTTTTGGCTCTATCATGCACAAAATAAAATTTGACATCCTTGTCCTTTCCCACATTTATCTCAATTTGAAACTATTAATCAGACTATCTAATAGAAGAAGCACAAGAACTAAAGGAAACAATACACCACAACCTGGCAACACTTTGAGAATTGTATTTTCAAACTAAAGGAAAAACAATACCTACAGTTTAAGTACTATTTTTTTAGAGATGTCGCTGCATGGCAATATGGTCCCCATTACAAGACAATAGTCCCAACTCTCTAACTCAAGTACAATCAACATGGCATTCATCATTGTAGCATGTACCAAAAATAAAAAATCTGCTATTTATTGTAAAATAGTGTAGCAACTAGAAATGACGAGAACTAAATTAGGCTTATTATTCTAACAATTCATTAGTTTGATTTCAGCATATGATTTTCTTTCATTGTATGGATACTTAATGGGCTCGAAATTTATTTTCAAAATATGTTAAGTGCGCATTTCTACTCAAGTGATAAATACACTTGGCACCTTATATGACTTCAATATTTTTCAGTTGTAAATGTTTGAATGTCCTTGAATTTAAGAAGATGAGAATGTTTTGTGGAAAGAAAAGGCCAACCAAAGAGAACTTACTGTTAACAATTTAGGCTTACATTGTTACAACTTAAATTAATGTCTCTTTGACTCTTAAGGTTAGTCCAAGTTGGATGAGATCTATTTGAGTACCAAGAGAAAAAAATTCTTACACTCTATCATAATAAGAATATAGGCTTGTTCGTCATTGGTTCGTGAATCTTGGTTGTTAAGCATCAAAGGGACAAGTTTCATTCACTTTGAATTTAATTTTCAACTTTTGGCTTTCTAAAGTTCTTTTTGTACTCTTTGTACATAAATTATAAATCTTGTGCATATTTATAGTCAATGATTCAAGGGAAAAGAATAGAATGTTTTTGTTTGTATTTCATGGATTTTTTTGTCTTTCTTTTCATAAATAGTCGATGGAAAAATATGTTGTGGGGATAGTTTTTTGCAAAGAAGACTTTCTATGTTTTCAAAATTATCAAATGTAGCATGTTTTATATAGCTCAGCCTCATTATTCATATTTGATGTGATGTGTCTGTTGAAGAGTCCAATCAAAATCTTGCAGCACGATAAGAACCAATCATATTGTTATCTACACTTTTACACATGGACCAAAGGACATCATTATCTTTTGAAACTTTAAGGCAACTCTTTTACATGTACCAATCACCAATGGAAATAAAAGCTCGCAAGCAAGTAGCATATACTCATTTTATCCAACATATTCATAAGGTGTGATATAATGACTCAAATTGAAATATTATTCATCATAGTGTTTTTCCAAAAGATCAATCACTTGGATTATGAACCTCTGGAAGCTACACATGTGTACTTCATCCACAATGACAACATAGATATTATCCTAAAAGAATGATTTTTTTAAAAGCAAAGCTTCTGTTAATATAGTTAATGGATGATCTAATTAGTGATGCTTTTGTGTATGGAAAAAGAATGACAATCTATAAAAAAATCAACATCTAGAAACAATGATGAGCTAACTATTGTGTTTAATGGCAATCATTTTACTTCAAGCAGATGTTTCATATTAGTTGAAGAGAATTCTAAAACAATGGAATATCTGCATACCATATACCAAGGCAAGAATTCATGTGTGGTGGTACACATATATAGAAAAACACATATTGTGCAAATGTATGTGGTTTGTTTAACCATGTATTAAGTACACCAAAATTCATCCACAACTACATAAATATCACTTTTGGATGCATGTAAATAACCAATAAGAAGGTAAACCTATGATGGGATGTTCCATTTCCCAACTTTTGAGATTTTGGTGAAGTCTCTTTCTTTGAATTGATAAACCATCTTTCTAACTGGCTAAAGCAATAGCTATACAAGACATTACTTAAATTTTTTTTAATGATATAAACAAAAGATTGTCATTTGAATTGTTTAAGTTGATGGCCACAAAAGTTCATTAAATCGGTGTAAAGAAAGCCATCATTTAAGATATCTTCCATGACAGTCTTAAAAGACCATTTTTTCTAGCATAATTGACAACAATAAAAGCCCTTGTTTCTTAAGGAAAAATCTAGAAAAAAATTTGGTAGCAAAAGACCCTCGTTTGAACCACCTTCACTAATGGTTCTTAGCATTATTTAAATAGACTCAAATGATGGCTACCCAAAGATGTCATTTAGTGCATATTGAATGATAGTCCTTGATGGCCTTAAATGATAAGAATGATAATCCTTGACTTGGTAATCATTTTTCTTGGCTTTAGAAATGAAAAGTTGAAGTGCTTCTCTCCCAAATCTTCTACCAAAACTTGAATTAGACCTCCTTCACAAGAATTGTCATATCTCTCTCAATTTTCAACCAAATTGGCTGCAAATTGGCTCAAATTCAAGCTAAGATAGAGATCTACAATCTTATAGAATTATAGTCATAAAATTCGGCCAACAGTACAGCCAAAATGGAGAAAAACAGACTGCAAAAACTACAACTAACTAGCATTGGAAGGAAATAGCTAAAATGGCCATAACTTGGTCATACTTCATGAAGGACTTGAGGCTCCTCCTCAATTCCAAGTACAATGTCCATCACATCTTGGAGTATCAAGATGGACTCCATCCTCAACTTCCATATTGAATAATTGGAAGTAGACAATCTCTCACTTGGTTGCAACAAGTATGAACTCATTGAAGTCATGTAAAGTGGAGATAAATAGAAGTGATGAACAAAAAATGTTGCTTCTCTCTCACTATAGGATCCAATTATGGTGTGCTACCATCTCCTATGCAAGATCTTGCAACAAATGTGAGATGATTCTCACTAGTAATCTCAATCTCTCCAAAACTAGATTATTTCACATCAAATGATGGAGTATGGGCAAAGTTAGGATAAAACATTCTTAGCACGTGTGAAGTACTCTAAGAAATCAAATTTCACTCAAATTCAATGATATTGCATGAAACAAAATGGATAAGATCTCAAAACAATGCCTAGATCACATATAGATGAGATTGGCAAGCATACAACTGTGATTTTGGATCAACCAAGCAATCTCTTGACCAAACCAAATGTGTCCACCCAGGTCTAGGTGCCCTACCTAACCCTCTTAAAAAGCTTATAACTTCTGATTGGCTCAACCAAATGGAATGAAATTGATTGCATCAGAAACTAGACAAAAATAGCTTCAAAAGAAGCTATGAAGCAAGATAAATGGATCAAGCATGAGAGAGAATTTCCAAAATGAAATTGGATGTTCCTCACACGTGTCTGAGCACTTGATTTCATACAGTACCAGGTCAGACCCAATCAATGTCCTTTTGATCTCTTTTGATCCAAAATTGAACAAGATGGCTAGGAAAATGGACCTTGACAATTTCTAGCTCAAGATTGATGAATAGTTTTCACTTAAATGGATCAAAATGCATGGTAACCTTAGGTAGGCTCTAATACCATGTTGAATTTCACACGTGTGGACTGTCCACAACATGTACTTGTGATCTCCTAAGGTGTGTAGATGCACCAAGATCAAGACTAGATTGAGATTCAAGATCTATCTTTGATTCTATGGCAAAAACACACTACTACATGCATTCAATCACTTCCAACTCTCACTCACACGTGTGGGAAGTGTTCCAAAAGTAATCTAAGTAAAAACAAGCTACTCTCCTCAGGTAGAGAGAGAAAATCATCAATAGCTCTTGGGTAGAGAGAGAAAGCTAGAAATTCACTTACACTCAAAATCCACTCAATCTCAAAATCAATTAGATCCAAATGAGGACTACAATGATACTAGTAGATCCATGAGCTACCACTATGCTTAACTATGATCGGACCACACTTTGCCACCTCTTAATCCTATTGGACCATTGATCCATCCACCTCTAAATTCTATTGGACCATTTTCAAGCAAACCTCAAATTCTATTGGGCCACTCATGGTTCCACCTCTAAATCCTATTGGACCTCTTAAACTTCATCAAACAAAAGCATTACACTTGTTTACACTCTAATTGGCACGAGTTTGGCCTCCTACTCTATTTTGGCTCAATAGTGGCATTACAAGTGGAAATGGATAATTTGCCATCTATGCCAAATTTGACCCTATCAACATCCTACACCTAAATGCTTGACTATGAAATTCTATGAGACCCCTATATCAAACATTTTGATTTACTTTACAATTCTCCACACGTGGGAACATCCTCCACACATGTGAGATTCACTTACAAACTTCTATCATAAAAAATACCAAGCTAGATTTTTGCCAATTTCTCACAAATCCGTCATGTTGGCTACATGGGCTTTGTCTTTTCCCTTGAGGTCGATAAACTAATCTTTGATGAAGATGAAATCTGGCTAGTGAATATCTTCAACTCGATAGGATCGATCAATTTGTAAGCTTGATCTGAAGTAGTGTAGGTGATGAAAATACATTTGATCATCTAGAAGTCGATTTTTTTCTAAGATCATGAGGAATCTTTGCATAAGCAATACATCCAAGTTCGATAAAGAAGGTTTGGTACTTGTCCAAACTTCAAATGGTGTTTTGTTTGAACCTTTAGTAGGACATCTGTTTTGAATATAGATTGTTGTTGAAACAGCTTCAGCCCAGAAGGACTCTGGAAGTGTCGCATTTGATAACACGCACTTTGTCGATTCGACTAAGGTTCTATTCTTTCTCTCAGCAAGACCATTTGACTGAGGCGAATAGGAGGTAATGTATTGTTGCTCAATGCCATTGTTAAGGCAGTAGTCCTTGAATTTGGTGGAGATGTATTCTCCCCCGTTGTCGGAACTTAGTGCTTTGATTCGTTTGCCAGTTTGATTTTTTGCATGCTCTTTGAATTGTTTGAACTTGATAAAAGCTTCTGATTCTACTTAATGAAGTAAACAACTGTTCTTCAAGAGAATTCATCAATAAAAGTAATAAAGTACTTTGCATATAGCAATGAAGGAGTTTTTATAGGTCCACATATATCTGAATGAACAACATCTAACAGACCTTTTGCTGCATGCCTATGACTTGATCTAAATAGAATCCTAGTCTGCTTTCCAAGGATGCAGCTATGGCAGATAGGGAGATTGACTTTGCCAAATTGACCTCCTATTCTTGTATTATAGCAATCAAACACCATGCAAATGCTCTTATGTCCAATTATAGGTCTAGGTCCTCTTATGATCATTAATTACTTATAGGCCAAGCCTGGAATAACGAGGCATAGCTAATAACAACATACACTGGAGTGACCGGCTATCCATGTCAAGAATTATTCCGAATCTCACATACTGGACTTGGACATAACAAATTTAGATGGATCCTCATTGTTCACCATACAATCAACCAGCAAAATGTCAATGAAAATGCTATTTGTCAATCTCAATGATTAGACAACATCTTAGCTCATGGCTATTTCTCAAGATGAGGTATCACTCCAAGGTCACTCGACACATGTCGACGATTTTGAAAAGTACCTTGACCACACTCACACCTCCCCTTGACCAATGATGGTGTATCCTAGCCATCGTAGACCATGATCTACAAGTACCACTCCAAGGTCACTTGACATGTGTTGACAAGTTTGAGAAATACCTTGATCACACTCATACCTCCCCCTTGATTTCCAATTGTAGCGTAGCATGGTATCTCTCTTAACGTCGTCAGACTAAAGTTCTAGATGGATTCTCAAAGTAAGGCCAATCTTATTGCAGACAAGCTAAATGGATCCAATTATCATTTCTGGAAATTTAAAATGAAGGCTTTGATAATCGCCAATAACTTGTGGGATATTGTTACAGATATCGAAGTGAAACCTAAAGACGACACAAAAGACTCAAAATGAAAATCGAATTGGTCCTAAATATATCAGATACTCAAATTGGCCACATAGCTGAAGCTAAGACTTCGAAGAAAGTTTGGGACATCCTGAGCTCACTATATGATGTGAGAGACGTAACTACTAAGTTACATCTTTGAAGGAAATTCTTCACACTCAAGATGTCAAATAATGATTCTCTTCAGAATCATATTAACCAATTTAAGAATCTCTTGCAACAGGTGGCCGTTGTTGGATCGATCATAGACGATCAAGACGCAATTATGACATTGCTCTCAAGCCGACCCTCTACGTATGAGAACTGGGTGATGATCATCATGACACACTCAAATTTAACTCTTACTAGAGTTATCACTATGTTGCTGCAAGAAGATAATCGAAGAAGTCAAGACACTTCGTCTACCTCTTTGTCTCATGCTCTATATGTCAACAAGGGCTTGAAACGATAGAAGCAGAAAAGCTCCAAGCAGTCTACATCGAATCAGAAACAGACTTAAAGTCAAGAACAATCATCAAATCCACATTTGTCGAAAAAGAAGATGTTTTGTAGGTATTGCAAGCACAATAATCATGAGATCCAGAATTGCCAAATTCTCAAAGCAAAGAATGCATCCAAGCAACCTGATCAACAAGCTTTTATGGTCAAAGACAAATCCATGAATTTGGATGATTCGTGGTTTTTGAAATCTAGAGGTACTCAACATTTGACCAATCATCGTGAGATTTTCCAATCCTATATGTCTTACAGCACAAAGAACTATGTTCATCTTGGTGACGATAGTACTCACACTATCAAAGGTGAAGGTATTGTAAGATTAAGATTCCAGGACGATCAATTCAAACTACTGTCAAAAGTCTTGTATGTTTCTAAACTTTCATCAAATATGTTATCAGTAAGTAGAATTACTGATTTAGGTCATAAGATGGAGTTTGAGTCCGATCAATGTAGAATTATCGATAGGAGTAATAAGATCCTTGCACTCGCCAAGAGACATGGATACTTATATAGATTGGCACATTGTTATTATGATTCTAGTCAAGTCTTGAAAACTTCCGTTCTTGTCAATAAAGCATTACTATGACATCATCGCTTAGGACACTTGAATTATGCATCTATTTCAAACATGTCTAGACAATCCCTAGTACTTGATCTCTATTATCCTTATGGTAAAGTCGATCTCCCTGTTTGCCATAGTTGCATCCTTGAAAAGCAGACTAAGATTTCTTTTAGATCGAGTCATAGGCATGCATCAAAGGGTCTGTTAGATGTTGTTCATACAGATATATGTGGACCTATGTAAACTCCTTCATTGCTAGATGCAAAGTATTTCATTACCTTTATTGACAAATTCTCCAGAAGAACAGCTGTTTACTTCATTAAATAGAATTCGGAAGCTTTCATCATGTTCAGACAATTCAAAAAGCATGAACAAAATTAAACTAGCAAACAAATCAAAGCATTGAGATTAGATAACGGGAGAAAATACATTTCCACCGAATTCAAGGAGTACTACCTTAATAACGGCATTGAGCAACAATACATTACCTCCTATTTGCCTCAGTTAAATGATCTTGTTGAGAGAAAGAATAGAACCTTAGTTTAATCGGCAAAGTGCATGTTATCACATGCGACACTTTCGAAGTCCTTTTGGGTTGAAGTTATTTCAACAACAACCTATATTCAGAATAGATGTCCTACTAAAGGTCTCTCAAACAAAAACACCATTCGAAGTTTGGATAGGTACCAAACCTTCTCGATCAAACTTATGAGTTTTTGGATGTACTGCTTCTACGTAGATTCCTCATGATCTCAAGAAGAAGCTCGACTTCCAGAGTATCAAATGTATTTTCATCAGCTACACTACTTCATATCAAGCCTACAAGTTGTTCGATCCCATCGAGTCGAAGATATTCACTAGCTAGGATGTCATCTTCATTGAAGATCAGTTTATTGACCTCAAAGATGAAGGCAGTGCCCATGTAGCCGACCTGTCAGATTCTCCTAACATATTGAACTTTCTAGTTCCTCAATTGACTATTCTCATTGAGGGTCCAAGCTCATCTACTCTTGACGAACAACATATCAACGTCGAATCAGAAGTTGATGACGTTGCAGTTCAGCAACTACAATATGATGAAAATGATCAACTTTCTCTATTTGTCAGAAGATCATCAAGAGCTACTAGACCACCTATCAGATATATCGACGAGTCTGCAGCCTACCTTGTTTATGAGCCGACAATTGTCGAAGAGGCACTCAGTCAGCTAGATTTCAATCTCTAGGAAGAAGCTATGGATAGAGAGTATTCATCTCTTTTCAAAAATCCGGCATGGATGATTGTCAAATTACCTGCTAGAAAAAATGTAGTTAGTTGCAAATGGATTTTCAAAGTCAAGTACAAAGCAGACTGAAG
Organism: Diphasiastrum complanatum; assembly: GCA_029204225.1. Taxonomy (NCBI): domain Eukaryota; kingdom Viridiplantae; phylum Streptophyta; class Lycopodiopsida; order Lycopodiales; family Lycopodiaceae; genus Diphasiastrum; species Diphasiastrum complanatum. Next base: position 26,135 of record MU834564.1, on the reverse strand, counting down.
TATTGACAAGACCTAGCTCTTCAAATTCAAATGTTTACTTCAAGACAGTGCAACAGTCTTTTATCATTATCATTTTGTATGTGGACAACACATTGCTCTTCAGCAATAGTATCAATCTGATAAAAGAAGACAAGTCAATGTTATCTTCTGAATTTGACATGACCGATCTGGGCAAAGCTTATTTCTGCCTTGATATTCAAATCCACAGAGACAGAAATCGAAAGTTGATCTACATTACTCAACTGAGGTACATCTACAATATGTTCGTCAAACATAATCTGGTTAATTGAAAGTTAGCTCTCTCACCAATGGATTCAAGTCTCAAATTGTCAAAGGATCAGTGTCCTCAAACAGTTTATGAGGAGGAGCAGATGCGTGAGTATCCTTATCATTTGATAATAGAATCTCTTATGTACGCAATGATCTGTACCAGGTCAGACATAGCTTTTGCAGTCAGCTCCCTATGTCAGTATATGACTAACCTTGGTATATTGGAAGGCTCTTATCAGAGTCATGAGATATCTTTGAGCTGCTATGGACTTTTGCATTTGTTATGGAGCAGTCGACAACGACAAACACAATTTATTCATTGGTTTTACAAATGCAAGTTGGGCAAGAGATGTAGACACTTGTAAATCCACTTTCGGATTTACATTCTTCCTCAACAATGGTCTTGTTTCCTAGAACAATCGCAAGCAATCTTTGATAGCTCTATCTTCTACAGAATTAGAGTATATCACAGCCTCACAAGCTACAAAGAAAACAATTTAGTTCAGAAACTTATTTTCAGATAGCAGTCTGAATCAATATGCTCCGACATTATTGTTTTGTGATCATCAAAATGCCATTTCCTTATCAGCCGACCCTAGATTTCATTTCAGGAGTAAGCACATTGAATTGAAGTATCACTATGTTATAAGCAAAGTTCTCAATGAAGAGGTCAGATTGCAGTACTATCGAACACAAGATATGATAGCGGATATAAGTTTACTAAAGCATTAAGCTTGGATACACACAAAAAATTTTGTGCAGAACTAAGTTTAAAGGTCAAGACATTTATGGATTCAAATTAAGTGGGAGTGTTGGATTATTCTCCTTCCTACAAATCAACTAATCGGTTTTTAATATTCATCCAACTGTTTATCCAGTTCAAGGATTCTCCCATGTTTTAGACAGTCTGCAGAATTACAAGTGTTTTTACACAGTCTGCAGAAATACACGGAGTTTGACAATAGTGTCAAGAAGTTTCTCTCACTACAAAACCTGACACTGCCATCTTTTTACTACAATCAATTTTCTCTTAAAGTGACACTGTCAAATATTTCGAATAAAAATGCAGTGTCGCATTTTTTGCATGTTTCAAAGTGCCTCAAATGTTAAGGAAATGACTTTGACAAAGTGTGAGGCTACCCCAATATTCAGAAAATGAGATTTTGTGACATTGTCGCATTTCTCACAAAAGTCGCATTTTTCATTTTCTCCTTGATGATAGTTACGTTTATTTCTGCAGAGTGACAGTCATGTTCATTTATGCAAATAGACTGTTTATTGCCAAATGTCACCGCTTATCAACAAGCAACTTTGGAGAAGAACTGGATGAATGCCAGCAGATATTTCAATAGTTGTTCATATAAATAGATGTTCATATTTCAACATCTAATTATCAATTCAGAGATCAAATATTGAATAGTTAGCTTTCTCTCAAGCCTGCGAGCTTGAGACTCTTGAGCATGCTAGTTCAGTTCTTTAGAGTTGATTAGAAATTGCTATTGCGCTTACTGCTTATCAGTAGTTGCACTTAATTCAGACTTTTATTTAGTTGTTCAAAAATAGCTTAGAGTACGCGACTTTGATCCGTAAACTTGTTGTACTCATTTACTTCTGTTTCGTTTCATACTGAATCAATGCTATCTTTTATTGCGTTCAGATTTGTCTCAGAATGTATGCATTTCTACAATTCTTTGTGACAGATTATTTGTCTGATAATTCAATGCTTAAATGTTTGGCTATGTAATCGCTGTAGTACTGATGATTTCAAAGTTAGTTAATATAAAATCGAACGTGATTTTTATTACTATTGTTTTATTCAAAATTGATAGGCGTAGTCATGCATGAAGAAAGAGGAAGATAGTTTATACCGCTACGCACGATAAGTTTTCTTTTCTTGTCATTCGAATGACTTTTATTTGATTCTTTTAGACCTATCTTTTACACACCTCTTTCCAACAAGGTTCGGTATAGATCTTGATCCTCGATGGCCATTGACTTGAAGCTTTTATTTGGATTGAAGTTGTACTCTTCGAAACAGAGATCCCATCTGGTATCCACTTAGTTGAATTGGTAATAATCAACGTGTAATTTCTTTGCAGTTACTTTCTAAGTTTGACAGTGACACATTTTGCTTAGTTTTAGAGTTATTGGGTTGATTCTTTTATGAGCCCATGTTGAGCACTTAAGTTGCTTTTCATTGTACTTGTAAAGTTAGTGTGAATATCAATAGGGTTTTTCAAACTCTAAAGCTAATGTACTGGGCGCCGATTGTGTCGTCGGTAGTATAGGGGTTCATTGTTGGGAGCGGCAACCTCGCCTTCACGTGCATAGCACAAAGAGAGAAGAGAGAGAAGAGAGAAGAGAGAGAGTAGAGAGAGAGAGAGAGGATATAAGTGAAACCAACAGAGTTTTATTAGAAGGGAATGCAATAAAACATCGATAAAGTGCATTCAATCACAACAAACATTCATCTACGTTATACACAGATAGAAAAGCATGTTGCTGCTATATTAGACTGAAGCACAATAAAATAGCAATTACAACCAAAATGATGGCATAATTGGAAGGCTCAAATAATACGTCTCATGGACGAAGCGTCTGGGATGATATAGATTGCATCCATGTATTAACTACATTAAATGTTTGTCACCTAATTAGGTAAGCCGTTGTACTTGGAAGTATATGGCTTTTGTGACAACTGTACATAGTGTATACTGTCAACGAATTAGGAATATTGACGTGGACGAGGATGCCGAAAATTCTCTCACTTTGCATTTTAAGTGAAGTGGTTTTCTCTCACTTCGCAAATTTTCGGAAGTGGCTGGGAACGTCCTTCGTTCAAAATAGATGACCTTCGGAAATTTTCTCTCTTTTTGTGAACATTTTGGAAAAAAGTTGAAGGTGCCCTAAAGTAGTTTAAGTCTTGACGTAGATGATCTTTGGGAATTTTCTCTCTCTTCACGAACATTTCGCGAAAAAGCCAAAGGTGCCCTAAAATGGTTGAACTTTGAACTGGGCCTAAGTGTCGCATTTCAAGGAAATGCGAAAAAGGTGACACTGTGGCGAACATAGTTCATTTCTGCAGAATGTTGCAACAGTTAGAGTATTTTTGTTGACTGTCGCGAAAGTAATGTATTTCTGCAGACTTGTTCTGAAATGCTAATTTCATGGAAGTCTTTGAAGATGGCCAAGTCTTCAATGACTTCAAATTATTGAACTTAACATCCGAACTTAAAATTATGATAGAATTGGTTACCCTTTGCTAGAGATCAACCAGAAGCCTGTTGTAGACGTTCTTCAAATAAATTGGTTGTCTAAGTTTGTGATTCCTGCAGGTATCAAATGAGCAGACGTAGAACCAAAGTTGGTTTCACCTGACCCTAGATCAATGATCAATAAACGTGTAGGAAGAATCATGAAATAGAAATTAGTCATTCACCAAGGAGGCAACTGTGGGCTTAATTTCCAACAATTTGTGGATCTAGCTAAATTTGTGTGTACATCAATTTTAGCTATATTTTTTGATAAATGTATTTTGACTATCACATGCATAAATAAGATTTAACATTCTTGCTGAAAAATTGCAGACAAAATTTAATCGTTGATTAGGGAATATGAGAAAATGCCTCAAAGCAGGTATATTTATTTAATGTACAGTAGTAGAAATTATGTACTTAACATATGGATTTGCAACATTGTGTGATAAATATAACTTTATTTTTTCTACGATTGTTTAAAGCACGACGCCTCCACAAGATAGCAAAAAGTTAAAGAAGATGCAATATTATTACAAAATAAAATCACGAAAAGAGTGCAAATGCTTGATCAAAGACTTAGTGAAACATCATCGTCATCAAGTTCTGGTGCCTAGCCTCGACTCAAATCGAAGGTACTATAAATTATTTGTTAAAACTTAAAAGTGTATTTATACACATATAGATTATCTTGTAACATTAAGCTAATCATTCTTGTAATTGTAAAATGAAATTAGTATCAACAGAGATACAATGGAAAACTATATTGTGAGTGCAAACACTACAAAGCATTGAAAATTCGAGACAGACAAATAGTGGCACAACATCTGTGGAAGTTTGGAAAGCACATTGAGGAGCCCGACGTGGATTTGGAGGTATATTTTGACTATTTAGTACTTTTTCTTATCATACACATTTATAATGTTTTTGAAAGAAAAACTAATGCTTGTATAATGTTTCACTGTTTTAGAATAGTACATTAGTGTCAATGTCTTATAACACGTGGATTGACAAGCTTACCAACATGATAAGAGATATCTATTTTGGATCATCTTTGGCATTAGACAAAGATCTTGTTGATGATCATATTATTGATGTCACTAGTGACTACACACATGATGTAGAAGTTATGCATATTTCCATTTCGCACATCACTTACTCCACCACACCTCATATAGATCTTTCCATGGATTCTATTCATCCCACGATATCACCACACATAGATTCTATTCATCCCACAATACCTCACACAGATTCTTCTTGTGGAGGCCTATGATCCCACATTATCCAAATTCAATGTTCTATATTATAAATTTTTTTAATTTTTGTACATGAAAAAATATGCTATAGTGCCTAAATTCTTGTAAAGGCCTATTTGCATTTTGTAAATTCATTTTAAGTAAGAACTCGCGACGTTTTGTGCGACGTTCTATAGCGACACATTAGCAGATCCCAACTGACATCTTAATGGTTGGTGATCTCAATGCTCAGGCCAGTGTTTGTTTCTATACAAGTGACAGTTAGAGTCATTGTGTACACATGGAGCTATCAATAGAGAGAAGAGAGCCAGTTTCATAGCCTGTGCATTCCTTTCCTCTATTATCTATTACACTTGCACTTCTTATCAATTGAGAGAGCACACTTTGAGTTAGTTTGTATTCGATTCTGATAGACATCTGTTGCGGTATTCACTCTTCACTTGTACCGAATTTTAGATTCTCTAACGTGGCTTTGTAGGCAACATCTGAGAGCGACAATTCTAACAAATGTTTGTAGGAAATTAGCAGAAGCCTTAAGCCTAACTCTAATAAGAACCTCTCTTAATTCTGAATGAGCCATGTGTTCAGATAAAGAACTTAATTGATGTTTTGTTTGTTTGCTTGTTGTGATAAGAACTAATTCCTTGTACTTGTTAAGAGGAATTAAAAGCCGAATAGATTCCGTGTGAAGGATCTTTGCAGCTGTTGCTGTCAGATTCATTGCTTACTGCTGTCCTAAGAGCCTGGAAGATAATATACCCTTATATACCTTCCGAAGATTAAGTGCTGAAGTGTTTAATAACCTTTACAACACTTCCGTAGGACTTACACAAGATATAGATTTGTTTGGACCTGAAACTCACAAAGGTTTCTAACTTGCAGTGTTTCACTCAAATGTTGACTTCTAATCCAACAGATGGATTTGTAATCACAGTTCTATCACTCCCTCACAAGCTGGAATGAAGATAAGATGAGATGAAAACTACACTCAAGCAAATCTTGCCAATCTTGGCTATTCTTGGACAAAAACTGACTCTATCTCTCTCATTCACTTTAATGTACTTTCAAGACCTGGTTTCCACTTTAAGAAAGTCTGAAATCAGCCTAGATTAATTAGTTTTCTTGAAACAAATTCAAAACTAATCAATGGCAAGTGATCTTGGTAGCTTATCCTAGGATTTGCACCAAAAATTACATCAAATTGACACCATATGAATTTTCTATGATCCAATGAATATGGGTTATTAAATGCTGGTTCAGAGATGACCACACGTGTGAACAGTACGGATTTTGATCCTGAAAAAGTTTGGGATCAAATCCCCTCACCAAAACCTGGATACCAGCTCGCCCTTCCAATACTAGCTTTTTGCACCAAAACCTGCTAAAATTGGATTAGATTCAGACACAGATCAATGGCCTTGTACTTGGCTCTGATACCATGTGAAAAGTATAGTACTAAGGACCATAAATGGATCTTTGAATGATCCACAAGGTGATTGTATGCTTGTTAAACAATCTATCAGAAACTAGTCATCAGAAAACAAGATCTAGTTTAGCAGTTTGATAGGAAACAAGTAGAGACAATCAAAGCATTGATCAAATAGTCTAATCCAACTCCACACGTGTGGAAATAAGGCTGTAGTACGGCCTGTAGACAGTGTTTACAAAGTGCCAAAGCTGGGTTTCATTGGAAAAATAGAGTAATCACCATACAATGAGAGGAAACTCGAGTTTCTCCTTGAGGCTCCAAAAAGTTTCTATCTTCTCACTATGGAGAATGGAAATACATAGTAAAACACACTTCCTTTGCAAAGTTAGGTGAAAATCCAACATGTAATAAGGAAGTAGACTCCACTTTCTTGTCCTAATGTGAAAACCCTAGCCTAGATCCAAGAGTCATGCTTGGTAGGTGCATGGTAGGTACAAATCTCATCATAAATCATGGTCTAGATCCTACAAAGTAGGAATCACTACCAAATAGACACAACCATTCCTCTTGACTCGTGGTAACCTACTTTAGGTGTGTATGTACAAGTGGCACTTTGGCCATTCAAGTAACCAACAAACAATATTGACAAAATGTACAATATTCTACATGGCTAGATTTGCCAATGTAGGCAATTTTTCACACACAGTATCTAGTCCTCATGCAAATGAATGGTTCTTGTGTGGATTACCCAAGAAGATGGATAGGTACTGTCATCAGGGATTGACAAACTCATTTAAGGATGTCATAGCATCCACAAAAAACTATGAAACATCTAAAATTTCTAGGAAGAAGAAATGATAGAAAGAGTACTAGTAAGAAACATAAACATAAAAGAATAGAAGATTCTGACTCATCTACTGATTCTAAATCAGAATCCAATTCAACAAATGAAGAAGAGTCTTCTGATTCTTCATCTTATTCTTCATCGTCTGAAGAAGAAACTAGTTATATTAAATCTAAGATTAGGAACTCAAAAGAATGGAAAAGTCTGAAAAGACGAATCCATTAAAAAAAGTGTAGAGCTTTTAGCGAAAGAAATGGGGGACTTAAAAGTCCAGATGTCTGACGTTAAAGCTAAGAGAAAGAAAGCACAATCTAATGCTAACGTCTGGTGTACAACTTGTGGTAAAGATTCTCTAGTCAACTTCTTTTCCCTGATTTGTGGGAAATCTACACAGATTGGGAAACTAACTATTCTCGATATTTGGATGAAGTAAGCACCAACAATTTACTTCAATCCACTAATCCAATAACCAAATCATATTACACATACAACCATATAAATATCGGTTCTCTCATTTCCTATGCGCTCTTAGCCATCCAACAACTGTACATTAAAGAAAAATTCTCAGAATATACATATGCATCCCTCTCAATAATTGTTCCTTCTTCTGAGATGTCTGAAATCCTGATTGAGGATAGTTGGTATGCTTACCTTGTGAACAACACATTGATCGACAATCCCCTTGGACCGTTAGGCAATCGAGGAATGGGGGTTTATCCCAATTTATCCTTCCAAGAATATTATATGTAGAGGAACAACTACTTCCTCGCCACCAAAGGGATGATAATTGAGCAAGTCAATGCTGAGAATGAAGCCCATGCGAAGGCCATCTTCCACAGAAAGCCAGCCACCAGAAAGAGACAAAGAAGGATGTGAGCAGACTGTTTGCGAGCCACTACATAGTTGAGGAAGGGGATATGTGGAGGCCTATGATCCCACATTATCCAAATTCAAAGTTTTATATTGTAAAAATTTTCAATTTTTTAACATGAAAATATGCTATAGTGTCTAAATTCATGTAAAGGTCTATTTGCATTTTCTAAATTCATTTTAAGTAAGAACTCACCCAACCTCTTATGCCAAATCTCCACTTGATTGAGCTCCTCCTTCACCATGTTCACACTTCCAAGAAAAACATTAGCATCAAGCTTAAAAAGCCTTCCTTGCTTGAATCCCTTTACAATGTAAGTATTATTCATCATTATGGAGCAAACACCTTGCTTAAAATGGACATCTAAGCCATCATCCATCAATTGTCCTACACTTAACAAATTCTTAGTGAGTGTAGGAACATAGAGTACATTATCAAGATCTACTCTTTTAGAGGATCCAAGACTTAAGGGAATAGTTCTCACTCTTTGCCATTCAAGATACTCTTCCATCCATTGAAAAGTTACACAATGTTCTTGTTTAGGTGAAACCAAAGATGGGCATCTGAGAGTACCATATTCGGAATACACCTATAGTTATCACAAGACAATGTTAATGTCAATACTGTCAGGAGTAGGCCACTCATCACTTTGAAAACTAGGCAATGGAATTGCTTCGAGCTTGCCAAAACCTCCATCTATATGTGGCGTGTACAAAGATTCATAAAAATAAATACCACAATCTGCAAGTTCCTTTGGACTTCTTCCTCTGTATTGTAGCTTTCCAACATCAGAGTGAATCACGTCCAATATTCCTGCAAGTGATTGTGCTGGCTCCCATTCACTTATGCATGATGGATATAAATCTGAAAGAAAAAAACAATGTTGAAGCATTTAAATCATAATCTGAAGAGCATCAATAAAGAAAATCACCTATGATTGTTGTAGAGTGCATATGATTTGATATACTTACAATTATATTTTTGATGACATGAGGATTGATATCATGTACTTTGATTTCTGAATGCATATATACATGTTGTACTAAAACTTCTAAAATTGATTGACCTCCCGGGGTAGTCTTAAACTCCAAAATTTTTGCTTTCCAATAAGATTTGTATGTCATTTTTGCTCTTTTCTTTTGTCGAAAATTGCCCTTTGATGATGGATGTAGCAATACCCATGAATTCTTTGTATATTTTGTTGGCTTCCAGTTATTAGCTTCATCTTTCTCATTGTAAAGAATCACAGACTTGATTGTAAATCTGGGTCTCCTTGCCATTGCTATTTTCAAAGCTTGGGCGCCAAAAATCTCTCTGATATGATACTTAATTTCAATTTTTTGTATCACATTTAATCTAATGTGAATGCCAACATAGTCACAGTTACTGTGTATACCATATTTTATGTAACTACACATACTGTATTTCTATAACTGTAACTAGTATAGTTAGCAAATTTCATTATACTAACCAGTATAGTTAAGTAAATTTAACTTGAGGTATTGATGCCAGGCAAATTAGCACGTGTTGGGCAGGAAGAAGAAACCAATGGGATAAGTCCATGCTGCCCGGACACAAATTTCAAAGTTTTCTATATTGTATTTTTATTTCTCAGTTAATTTGAACTACGTTACGTAGATTTCAAATCTGTGCATTTTGATTGGGCATTTTGATTTCAAATCTTTTTTTATTTTGGAGCTCCTCTAATGTTACAAAAACTCAGCATATCACCATTATGTCCTTTGTAATATACCACAATGTTCCTGTTTTATAATGAATAATATGGCTCAATGTGTGGTGCACAATTTTTCTATATTCCAATCTATTGGATTATGTTGAGAAACATTCACGTTCGATCTTATAGTAACTAACTTTGAAATCATTAGTACTATAGTGATTACTTAGCCAAACATTAAAGCATTGAATTATCGGACAACAATCTTTAATAATACATATCCTTACAATTAAGATAAGTATATCGCGACAGCTTGAAGATTCATTTTCATTTAATTGGAGGTTAGAAGTTAAATATCATCATTTCCGAATAGATCCGTGTCGTTTTGGACTCTTTTCATAAAGAGTTGCAAGCTTATAATTTTTCTCTCGAAGAGTTGCAAGCTTGTCATTTCCGTTTTGGAGAGACGATAGAGAATATTCAAACCACTGTTTTTGGGTTATGTGAAACACTAGCAAGAGAAATCTTTCTATGAACGTATACAAGCCAAAGGAATTGGGTATGCAAATAGGGATGCAAGCTATGGGCTCTAGATAAATTTTCTTGGTTAGTCTTTCATCCTATCTTTAGGTATGCTCCTCTAGAACCTTTGTACATTGTATGTGGATAAATCACTAGCGTGATCAATGCTTGTTTTGCAAAAAGATAATAATTGTTGATCAAGTCCTTGACTCCCATTTGAAAAAGAAGATGTGCAATTTTGGAAACAATCATTTTGAGACATCAACATTACTGTGAAATAGACTTTTTGCTACAAAGATAGCTCATTCAACTAGCTTCATTATGCACAATATGAACACTTTACATCATTGGGTAAGACCAAGCCAACAAAGAGGCTCCAAACACTCACTCATGCATATTTCATGATTCAAGTATGCACCTACAAAAAAGAGACATGCAATAAAGAAAAAGCTAGTTCATGAGTACATGTGGCCACAGCCAAACTTTGTGGTCACATGAAGAGACAAGTCTCTATTGCCTTGTCGTTTATGTTAAGTGACTTGTCCACAAAAAGGAAGGGGAAGAGAGAGAGAGAGAGAGAGAGAGAGAGAGAGAGAGAGAGAGAGAGAGAGAGAGAGAGAGAGAGAGAGAGAGAGAGAGAGAGAGAGAGAGAGAGAACTATTACTTTTTCAAACAAGTACTTACTATAATGCCCATCAACATCACTCAAAACCAAGCATGGGGTGAATTTAGTATTTATGAGAACACATTAAATTTTACATTCATATCCTAATGTAACATAGAGATTCAAATTAATCAAATTTTGTTTGCTCAAAGCACATGGGACTCACTTATAGTGTAACGAGGGTTAGTGACTAGCCTTGGTGAGTTGATTTCTATGAAGGAGCTTTCATGAGGTGGGAGTAATTGACTAAAATCATTTGATGACGTTGTGACAATTTCAGTTTTCTCGTAGCTTTTAGCAAGAAGCAAAATGTAGCTATCTTGGTGATGCCATTCTGAAGGAGTCATTGTAGTCATCTAAGCTGACGACATGGGCTCATCCGCAAGGAACCATTGTAATGGTCTTGGGTATGACATAAGCAAGCTCCTTCTTAAGACATCATAATTGTCCTAGAAATTTGACTACCACTTATAGTACCACATCACCATGGCGAGTGGATCATTATTTGAAAAAGTCGACAAAGTCTAAGAATGGAACCAACATTTTTTTCTCCAAATCCAATTTCATTTTGAAGGAAGCTGACTTCGGAAAGCAAAGCGGATAACTATTTTTCTTTTGCATAATCCAAACCTTAGATTTCAAATTACATAGGATTTCATAAGTTCATTATGTTATATAAGTTCAAACATTATGGAAATTTTTATATAGTGAAGTTATGTCTCATGAGTGCCCAAATTTAGTACTTGGTCAAAGTTACATATAGCCACGACTTATATTCAGCTGAATATTAAGGTAGTTGCATTAATTTATTGATCATGTTTTCATACTAGCTACTTATAAGTTTATAACTAAATACAAAACTTAGTAGATGGAAGATCTGGGCTGAGGATATAAAGAGCAGCATTCTTAAAAAACTGACCACCTTACAAAAATATAGGTTACTGAAGGGAATTTCAAAGGGGTTTTCCCAACCGTGAACACTGCATGTGGATGTATTAAAGATGCATTCCTCGTTTGATGACATCATCAAGATCAAGGATCTGGTAACTAAGGACTGTCCATGAGTTATAGGACTGTCCTGTGAATTGTTTATGATATATGAGGGGAGTGGTACTCATTGGATAACACAGGTAAAGCATGTGGAGGAATTCTGGGTGGCTACGTGTTTACACGTACACTATAAAAAAGTGAGAATTGCTGGTACTTCTTTATATTTTAATATAAATTGGAACTGGCTGCTCTAGTCTAATCAAATCATGTTTGCTTAAAGTAGATATGCCGATTCTAGACACTTCTTTTGTTTTTCGTCTCGAGGATTCTAGATACGTATTGAATCTTCATTCATTGATCAAAATCAAATCAATGGGGCCTGGGGAGCACCAACACGAGAGCGCGCGCGCCCCCACACACACACAGACACACATATATATATATATATATATAGACATATATATATGTATGTATATATCTGGATATGTAGATGTATATATGAATGATTTATATTCCACGTTTTCTAAGCAATTGCGTTCCTTTTTCCTTCATGCATGCATGCGTAAAGTGGCGTGCGTCGTCCGCTGATTCTGACTGCAAGACACGATGTGCATATGTTGATAGAAAGAGGAGGAGGGCGATAGGATGACCGATGACTGCTGCAGCAAGGAATCAGGATTCAAATTTCAGGATCCAGCAAAAGTGGGGTAGCGAAGACGAAAGGCTATCTGCGAAGAAGACGACATTAGGTGAGGCTGGTGAGCTGCAGACTGCAGTGGTGCAGTACTAAGAGAGCAACTTTTGAAAAAGCTCCTTGTACCTTCGCCCTGATAACGGGGATTTTCCTCACTATCTACGTACATAGTAGATACTTGATACTAACATACAATTACAGTCGACTGTCGACTTCTTCAAGATGAATTCTGAAACGAGCCTGAGGGCCGAGGCCCTGAGCCTAATGCCTGGGCTCTGGGCCCTGCCTGCATGCACATTGCATACTTGCATTGCATAGGAAGTGAGACTCGAAATCGGAAATCCGAAATCGGGATATCATGTCAAAACAGGGACTGGTCACTGGTGGGTGGTCCTGACTCCTGGACTCCTGACTCCTCCCTTAGAACGGACGGTCCACGAAGACAAAGCTGCCTCAATTAATCCACGCATTCATTCTTCTTGTCGGTTGTTGCAACAACATGCACCGGCTGACGTGCTGTGCGCAGTACGCAGTGCGAGAGCAGGCCTTGGAAGTTGGCCCTTGAGTGTGTGACATTTGTAATTTTGTTGCCTTGGCCTTTTGGCCTTGAACTTTCATGGACAGCCCCTAGGCTACGTTAATACTATCAGTGATCACGCTGTCTCTGGTACACTACGTAGAAGTATCAAAGGTTGCAAGCTACCTAGCTTTCCAGTACACACAGGATAAGCTAAAGCTGCTAGCAGCTAAACTGCTGCCAGGAAAACGGCAGCTGCCTTGAGAAATCTTCGGATTCGGAGTTCCTACCAGCCAGTTGCAACTTGCACAATGCACATTGCAACCCATCATAACACATAAAAGTAAGACTGTAGCTTAAGAAGTTAAAAACTGAGAAACTTTAAAGATGGAGACTTGGGACATGAATGAGTGTGAGATCATAGATGCTGCGGGTGCGGGGGTACAGCAGCTGTGCTCCAGGCTGCAGGCTACCTTTTGTTGCTAGTACTGGATGGGAGGTTGAGCTTGTAATGGAGCAATAAACTAGCGGCCGGGATGTTCAGTCTCTAATGGAGCAAAACACTAGCGGTGAAATGGCGAGATATAGGAGTGGCCCGTGGGTGCGTATAATCAAGTGCGAGGGCCGAGGCCGTCATAATCCACATTGCAAATTCCAGATTCATCATCGTGCATGTGCAACCTGCCTGCTGCAACAGAATGCACATGCATTCTTAGACATTACAAAGCAGTCTAGGCATGGGTGCTCACTGCTACAGTGCTATAGCGTCCTACCCCACCCCCTCTCTCTCTCTCTCTCTTTCAACTCACATTATTGCTATTTTTTTTATAAAACCTAAAAAAAACCCTAATAAACTTTAAAAGATTAAAAAACAGCCCTCTCTCTTTCTCCTATGCCGTCTCTCTTGCCATTTCATATTCTCTTTCTAAAAACTTCTCTTTCTATGATAAAGTCACATGTTTTCTCTCTCTAGAAATTTCTCTACTCACTTCATTTTCAAGCATTTCAAATGCACTTCAAATAAATTTTAGGGCAAACGTGGCCCAATCAAAAGGCAAGAAACTCGTTTTCTCTATCACAGCTGACATTCTCTCTCTCTCTCACATACACATGTCACATACCTTTATCTCCATTTTCCCATTGCTAGGATTTTATATCTCGGCTAGAATTTATATCAATTCCTATTAATTTCAAAGCCTCAAAAGTTAGAATTTGTAATATGAGCCTTGTTCTCATCTTTGTTGCATAGTTCATAGAGAGGCCTTCAAATATAGTAGTACATATAGGCTTATAATGTATCGAAAAATCATACACTCACAGAAACATGCTGAATCGTTGGCAAGCTAATTTTGCTAGGAAGATTCATGCACAGTTACTGCTTACTTGAAAGAAACACAGACAAAGGGAGAGAGAGAGAGAGAGAGAGAGAGAGAGAGAGAGAGAGAGAGAGAGAGAGAGAGAGAGAGAGAAGGGAGGAGAGGCAGCAGTGAGCGAGCAAGAGGAGAGCAAGCCCCAGCAGAGACAGAGGAGCGGAAGGGCAACAACAATGAGCAAGGAGAGGCAACAACAACAGCGAGGGAGGTCGGTGCAGAGGAGAGCCAGGGAGAGCGGGGAGCGAGTGGAGAGAGAGAGAGAGAGAGAGAGAGAGAGAGAGAGAGAGAGAGAGAGAGAGCACGTGTCATGTGGGCCAGGCCACGTGTCAAGTTGGCTAAAAAAAATTTCGAACACGTGTCGCGCAGCATGTGTTTCGACATGTTGATGTGGCATGGCACGTGTCATGCACATACTCACCGGTGGTATGTATACCATGTCCGTGTTGAGCACATATTGGTCGACTAAACTTTTTTCAAAATAGTGGGAACATATTCATATAAACTTATAGAATTCATTTCATTTATTAACTAAAGGAATTTTGCAAAGGTTGCACATCACATAGCTAGCACATAAAGGCCTTCCATTCAACAAATATCACATTTGTTCATGCGTTGAAAGGTATTCGTCCCAAAAAAAACTAATCTATATAAAGTTGAAAGGTATTTGTCCCAAAAAAAACTAATCTACATAAAGTTAAAAAATTTATTTCATTATTTGATTATGCGATTATGCGTCTCTCTCTCTCTCTCTATGGTAGTATCTGATTTCATATCACGAACTAATATTTCTAGGCAAAGTAATAAATGCAAGTAGACCCCTTTTAAAGGAAGTAGAGTGAGCCACCTTTTGATGGTGACCTCTAGTGGAGAGCATTTTTCCACTTGTAATTTGTAAAATGTGGAAATGCCATTAGGAAGCCACCTAAGGAGCTCTCTTGCTTATTTAAGAGAGTCCCTCTTTGAGAAGAGGAGCTTTTTGTGTAATGCATCTACTCCATGTCCAAATGAGAAGAGCCTCCACGGGTTTCGGTGCATTATTTGAGCTCCTTGATCATGCTTGTTTCTTGACTGATGCATTCATGATCTTGCCCTTACATCCTTTGTGTGTGGTTGTGGATCGTAGAGTGGATTAGTTTTCTTGTTTTCTTGTGGATTAATGTAGGAATCAGCATTCAGGTAAACTAAATAGGCTGGATTTGTGACGTAAATCTTGCATATCTTCTTACAGTCCAGTCTTGATGTTCCTGGGTTGTCCAAGAATCAAGAAATGAGTGTTTCTTGATCCTTGGACTGTTAAAATGTTGTTCGATTAGTTTCTTGTTTCAGTTTTGTGGATTATTGTATGGTAGGTTAGTTTTAGTTGGTAAGGATTTGTTTCAAACTCATTTTTGCAACAAAGTAGAATTGAACGTTTTGATTACATGTTTGGTTGTAAATGCATGTGATACTTTTCAAGAGTGACCCTCTTGAGTCGTCCTCTGACAAGCAGGACAATACAACAAGATTATCAGTCCATTCTGCCTGGTTTGGGCTTGAATAAGAATGTTAACTTCAAGAAACTGCCCAACGCAGCCTGGTAATAGGCAGAAAACAGTTCTTGTAAACAAGAAGCAAGAAAGAATAGCCAATTGATTCTCTAGAGCAAAGAATCAGGAAACAATCTGATTTACTTTGTACGAATGACATTGTTGGCCAACGATGGTCGTTGATGATTGGTCTTCTTATTTACCACTCCACATACACTTTTGAATAGTTGTAAAAGCACACTGTAAAACAACAAAGGCAGCGCTGATAATCAGCGAAGTAAGCATGTTTGTGAATGATGCTTGATTTATGGCTTCATGCACATATTGTAAGTTGAGTAGCTCAGAACTATGAATGTGGGAGTGCGCTGGTGGTCACAATAACTCAATGTGGGGACAAGATTATTTATTGCTTCATAGTGATAGTTTAATGTCTACACCACGTACGCTTTGAAGTTATACATTCCATTCCAGTTTATGAAACTCTTTTGTTGTAATATTATGATGTTGACAGTCACGTTTAATTCTGCTATACTGATCATTGCTATTGTTATATATGGTTATGTGAAGTGGTTTATACCCACCTTATGTTTAATAGATCAGTGATTCAATTGCTGACATCGTTGTCCTTTCTTCGATGCCATTATTTAACAAAATGAAAGCTTTAAGTACATTTAGTGGAATGTAATTATTTTATGAAAGGTTCTTGCAATCTACACTTTCGAGACTCATATCAAAAAGACTTCTCCCGTCAAATTGACAGAAGCTCACAATGAATGCCTATGGCTCACCAAACACTTGTATATCAATGGTATAGACAAAGCACAAAATAACCCATCTTTCTTTGTATACACTTTGTAAGAAAACTTGCCACAAAAAGGCTCGATAGTGTTGATTTTACCTCTTTTCTTGATAGCTCAAATAACTATGTACCTTTTGCCTTGCAAATTATCAATAGTAAGCTGAGTAAAATACTACTTGTGGAATTTATAAGAAACGAGCAATTACCTTACCTATTATGTACATATAAAGCTCATAAAGAATTTTTCAAATGGATCACCAATGCCCATGATTGATGTTTCAGCATCGTTGCTATTTTCTTAACAGGGATTCTTGGTATGCTGCATACTTTCTTGATGGAAAATGCAGGCCTTAATGCAAACACATAAAGGAGCTACCTAAATGTGGATACTACTCTATTCTGGTAGTGTGATTCATCTATTGATTTCTACCTCTATATTTCTGATTGCATCTATAATATGTGGTCTACTGATATTTCCAAATGCTATGAAAATATTCCACTTGACGTCTCTGAGGGCCTGAAAACTATTATGAATAACCTAATAAGCTCCGCTTTTAAGCATGCCAAAACTACTTAAATTCGATACAAATGGCTACCAGATAAGAAAAATTTCAAAGGGTCTTGGACCAATAAACTTTCTTTGGGTTTGAAAAGTGTGGAAGTAACTGATATTTGCCTTTGGAATTCCTTTTTAATTGATAATTGTATTGTTAGACTTGGTAATCATACGTGGGTGACATATCTTTGTGAGGGAGAAAGTTGTGGTAACCTAGTCATTATAGATTTTCACAAAATCAGTGAATTATTTAGTATAAAAGGTTTTATCATTCCCCGAGAGAGAGAGAGAGAGAGAGAGAGAGAGAGAGAGAGAGAGAGAGAGAGAGAGAGAGAGAGAGAGAGAGAGAGAGAGAGAGAGAGAGAGCGAGAGAGAGAGGAAGAGGAGAGAATTCTCCTCTTTCAGATGATAATTGTACAATGGGTAATGGGTAGGTGATGAATGTAATATCTAGAATAGAATACTACAATGACATATCTGGTTATCCAAAAATATTGAGTAGATTGGCATCCAGAAACACCAACATGAAACGATTTGGTCAAGGTCTGAAGTTGTAGAAGGGTACGTTATCTTCCAAACAACTGAATTGTCAAACAACAACTTATCTAACAGAGATTAGCAAATAGATTCACAAATAGAATCTAATAGGCATTGATTCCTCTTGATGAGAATCAGGAGATTAGTTCTTATCACTAAGAAGCAATCAAAATAGTATGACAATTATGTTCTTTATCAGAGCACATAAACTAATTCAGAAATAAAAGAAGTTCTGATTATGTGAATGCTTGATAGCTTCGGCTGATCCTCTGGACGCAAACAATTAGAATTGGCTCTTCAGAGATGTCGCCTGTAAATCCACGTTAGAAACTAGAATTCAATACGAGATGGAAAAAGTGTCGCAGACAGACTTGTATCAAATCATTTATAGAAAAACTCAGAGTGTGTTCACTCATGTGATAAGAAATATTATTGATGCGAAAAATGCACTAAAAAAATGCCAATTCCAGCTAGAACTCTGGTGACAAACTGATAAAAATAAATCTTAAACAATTTGCAAAAAGTTTCGCGAAACTCAAATTATTTCTATTTGAGAATAATTCGTGTTGGATCAATCAAGCTCTGAAACACAATGAAACAAAACGAGACAAAATCTAGACAAAAATGAAGCGAAGCGAATCTTAAACGAGCTCTGACATTGATTCATGCTGAAATCATAGAGATCGTGAAACAAAACAAAGCACAAGCATTCGCGAAAAGATCAATCAATCTCCGTAATGAGACGAGACGAGACAAAATGCAACGAAACGAAACTTAGGTGAGCTCTGAAATTGATTACCTCTATAGCCAAGTGATCGCAAAGCGAAGTGAGGCGAAACATGAAGCAAAAGGATTTGCGAACAAGATCAGTTCGTCAGAGATTCAGATATAATCGCTGGTCATTGCCGGCTATATCATTCCTACAATCCTTCAGAGTGTAGGCAGACATTGCTAATCTACTTTAACAAATTAATATAGCATTCAACAAAATCAAACCAAAGTGTGGAATTGAATGAGCAAGTGAATCAGACACACGAATAGTAGCAGACAAATATACATTCATATCTTTTCTTAGAATAGCAATCATACTATCAAGCTTCTTCCATACATCAACTTTTAGTACTCTGGTTTTGCCGTCTTTCTCGAAGTCCTGAGTGGCAGCAATAATATCTATCCAGACTGAGTGTTGAATATTAGAAGCCTTACCAGTATGATTTGATAGGAAACGACATGCTTTTGCTCCTCCTATGTTTGGCTTAGTTGACATGTTCCCATTCTTTTCTGAATCTTTTTGAATTTTGACATGTCCCTTACGAAGTCTTGCTTTTGATAAAACATCTTCTAATCGAGAGATAGCTTCCTTTGCTGATGATGTTGGCTTAGTATTCCAAACAAAAACTATATGAAGATAAATGATCTTTTCTATCAATCTAACTTCTGCATGAAGAGTGCAAACATGCACATTTTTCAAGGGGATAGGCAGCACAGGCTTCCAGTTTGGATCTGCATATTCTCTAGTAACTCATGTACTCCTAGTAACATTTTTTGTCATTTTCATGCAGTACAAATAAGGGTGTTTTGATGTAGCACCGTGAGAGACATTATACATATGTTTCAATGTTTTCAAATCACCTGCTAAGTGCCATTCAACATTGAAGTCTCCAACTCCTAAAACATTGAGAAGTCCTCCATCCATATGGTCCTTGATGATCCTAGGATAAGATGTCTGTCATGCCCATGACTGGTCTCGAGTAGCGTGTCCACGCTAGGGACCGGTAGACCAACAACCCGTAAGTTAATTGTGACTATAAGGTAATTGGGGCCCTTATGTGTTCACGGTCATAATTAAAGGTTGTAGGCCTAAACACATGGTGGTGGAGTTGGTATGGATCTATCAGTGAGTCATTAGGAAACTGGATGACATGGCCCAGATAGGCTGCAGAGGTATCACAGTGCACTACTAGTAGTGCATGGGCCTTGGGGATGATACAATGTCATCATCAGAAAAAATAATAGAGTAATCAGTTGCATCAAAGTACTATGACCAGATTCTATGAAGCAAAACAAAATACTCATCTTTGATTATATTATATACTCTGTATGATCAATCAAATTTCCATGATTGTATGCTTGATTCAAACTTGGAAATGCTGCTCATTTTCTCATTCCAATAGGTAGTTGTCGCTCATATTTTCATTCCAATGTGAAGATGGCGTTCATAATTGGAGATGGCACCCATATTTTCATTCTCGTGGAAGGAATGCATATGTAAACATTTTGCTATTTTTTCTGATTCAAATTTGGGGATGGAGGTCATACTCTAGATCCAGTGAAAATATTGCCCTTTTCGTAACCAATGGAGGGAATATTTTTGAATTTAGTCAAGTTATACTGCGAACTATTTACAGTTCTTAACTGTGACTATAGACATTATGATTAGATCATTGGGAGTTGGGGAGGCGGGGGCAAGCAAATAAACAATATTGTTTTTTTATTTTGATATTTTTCTATATCCTACATGGCATTCCTTAAAGGGTCTTTTTGATATTGAGAACTCCTCTAATGACCTTTGAAATGAGAAAATATCTATTGTAACCCTTATTTTTCCACCTTTCCAGTAGATCTACTTCTGCTAAGAGTGCTACGGGCAAGTGAAAAGGAAGGACCGACTCTGTTGTTGTATAAGGAGGTTGAGAACCGATCCAACGAGGAGGAAGGTGAGGTAAAGGTTGAAAACTAATCAATTCTTCAAGAAAATCGACAGTTGTTTTTTGGTGCTAGTCCCCTAGTGTCAACATATGATTGGTGAAGTTGATTATTGTAGCTAATGAAGGGGGGGACTTGCTGATGTCATGTTGATGGAAGGAACGTTCATCAAGGTTCTCCATGGATCTATTGGATCTACTTGAGTGTTGGTCTACATGGATCAGCTTGGAGCTAGATCTTGTTGTAGAGTGATGCTTCAGATGGTAGATTATGGATCTGTTGGATCTACTTGAAAACAATGAAGGTGAAAGTAAAAAGGGGGGCAGAGGGGGAAAGAGGAAATGACAAAGATTCTAAAGAAGATGGAATTTTTCATCACCATTCACTTTTTTAGTTGCCCTTCTAACTGATAGGTGAGAGGGGAAAAATGCGAAGATGGCAAGAGAATGTACATTGCATCTATTCTAAAGGAAGCAAAAAATAAGAGGCATAAAAATAAGAAAGTGGAAAAGGAAAAGAATGTTAGAAAACAAGGAATGAAAAAGTGAGCCCTTTTTATATCTGTTTTGGGTTTTTTTCTTTTTTGAGACAAGGGAAGGAGGGGGCTGTTTATTGCTTGCACAACACCTCTATCAAGGTGTTGCTACTCTTGCTCCAAGTTCTTCTTGATTTAAGTAAAGATCATCTAGGAAAATTGTTGATGAAGTAAAGCCTGAAGATGTGTTGTCTCTAGAATTGGTCAGAATGTTAGGTGCATGCCTTGCAACCAATATGTGAGACACCACCTCTCCATCCGCAAAACAACATGTGTGGCGCCGAGGGTCACACGATAGAATGTTTGATAGATGGGAAGCTACTCTAGACCGAGTTTAAACTCCTTATTGAAATTAAAACAAAACTTGCAAAAGCAGTTATCCCATGCAACGAAGACCTTTGAGATCAACCTAAGTATGCAACAATTCTTGAATGCTTCTACTACCACCCAATCACGACTATCTTTGTATTTCTAGTAAAAACTTGACAAATTTCATTATAAATCAACCTTCATCAACCACTCCTTTCATGATGGAATGCAAGAAAAGTTAGAGTGTTCCACGATTGATACATCTGCCCATGGTGTACGTCTCTTCATTGGGTGATATGTACGATCAACTTGAATGGGTTCAGGCACCACAAAGTAGACCTCTAGTGTATGTGGGTCTGTGAGAAAAACCTTCTTAGGGTCTGTGAGGAACACCTTCTCTGGCCATTTGGGTTGTAGTTGGAGTTTGGCTAAGGTGTGTTTGAGGGTATGGCGCTGTGATTCTGGCTGAAAATGAGAGGTTCTAACCCCATCAGGTTGCAAGATTGAGAAAAGAAAAATATAAAAGAACTACTAAAATCTAAAATCTGAAAAAGGCGCTAGTGAGGTTGCAATCTGATAGTGCCTTAGATGAGTGTGCTAGAAAAGCATTTGGAGTTGATTCGATGGTGAATCGGAAATTTGGCAAGAGTTCAAGAGCTAGACAAGTGTAAGTGCAAAAATGGGTGAGTGTTTTGGGTTTTTATAGATTGGGCTCACCAACAAGTATTTTTTTTTTTAATGTCTCACCAAAGAAAAAAAACATTCGCCCAAGAAAACAAAACATTCGCCCAAGGCAATATAACATTCACCCAAGACAAAAAAAATAAATATAAATAAATAGAAAAATTTCCCAAGGGAAATTTCTCATTGCTACATATATCTTGCATTATTTCACCAAAATTTGTCAATTATCAGTGCCTTGGAAAATCTCATCAGTTCATTATTTGAAGGAATACACAGATTAATATGATTGATAAATTGTCCTAAGGATCATAGGAATGGTATGTACTATGGACTATGCACAGAGTTGACAAAAACTCAACACTGATTTATTCAATCACACTAGCACTCACAAAGTACTTCAAGACAAGATGAAATCAATTGATCTCCAAACAATGTATTCACATGAATCATAAAAGTACAAGAGAATTCTGATAATTAGCAACTAAGGGGCCCAAGAAAGACTTGCCCACTATCTAGAACCAAGAGAGAGAAAATAACCGTCAAAAAAATCGGCAAGTGGCAGAAACAACAACTTAATTATTGCACTTTTTCAACTCTCTCCCTCAATAATTAACGTTAATGTACTATCAAAAAATAAACCATTCATGGAACATGCCTCCATGATAGCAGAGTGACTTTTTAATCAAATAGAAAGAGGTATATTACCAGGATGCTATAGGCAAAATAAAGCAATCGTGTCTTTGAAGCTATGTAAATTTCAAGATATTGTTTCCCCGCCATTCTTTACTCAAAAAATCTTCAAATTTGTCCTTGCTTAGCGACTTTGTGAATATATTGGCTACTTGTGTAGCGGTGCTACTATGGTTGACATCTATGTTAGCTTTTTACATATGAAATAATATTTTACTTCTATACACTTTGTTCTAGCATGAAATACATGATTTTTAGCCAATTGAATTCCACCATGACTATCACAAGAAATGATCATACCTTTGGTTTGTTTCATACAAATTTCTCTAAGCAGCTCACATAGTCAAATTGCTTCCTATGTTGCTAAGCATAAAGCTTTATATTTGGCCTATGTGGTGGAAAGTGATACAGTGTCTTGTTTTTCACTTGGCCAAGAGAAACAACCATTGCAAATATCAAAAGCATACCCAATAGTAGATCTCCTATCATCTAGAATGCACTTGGCTACTTTCCAATGTTCCATAATCGGTGCTACCATAAACTGACTCACCAAGCTCACAACATAACTGATATTTGTTCTAGTGGTGATGAAATATATAAGACTACCAACAAGTTGACGACACGGTAGCTTCTTACTATCAACTAGACCACTCTTATCAAGACACGCTAGCTTCATACTAACCTCACTAGGCAAAATCAAGGGCTTGCAATCAGACATATGAAATCTTTCTAGAACTTTATGAGTGTATTTAGCTGGCGAAAGCTTAACATTGTCTACATTTTGACACACTTCTATGCCTAGGTAGTACTGCACTAGATCCAAGTCTGTCATCTCAAAATGCTTACATAAACTAATCTTGATAAACTTTATCAAGTTCTCATCATTTCCTATGATGATGATGTCATCAATATACAACAATACTAATGCAACACTATCACCCTACTAAACATGTAGAGACACTACAACATTCTGGAGGTCTTTTGACTCTATTATCGAGGCTATTATGAAGAATTAAAAAAAAAAAACCTCTACAAACCTCGGTATTACATCGGTCCCTGAGGTATCACACCCCATTCTGGCATTGTTTAGAGAATGTGTTCGCCGAGGGATATATCGAGGGACCTCTATATACCCCTTGACAAGACTGTCTATTCCAAAGAACATTCTGAGGTACCTCAGTAGAACCCTATGGAAAGAATGTTGATAATATACTGATTCTGAGGGTCCTCGGTATACCCTTTCAAAAAAGATGTGGTGTCCCGAGGATTATTCCAAGAACTCGAATTTTTTTCAAAAAAAAATAGGGCATAATGGAGTCAATGTACTGGCTCCATTCTGCCCTAAAAATGGACTCCATCCAACCCCAAGAGTCTTTTGCACCACTTCTTATAAAGATGGTAAGCAAAATCATTTGTTTATAATTGTTAATAAAAAACTTTGCAATATTTGAGTTACATTTCATGCACTTAAAAATTGATGAAGGAGACGTAACTTAAACCAATATATATTTATACATAAATGTTCTGAGTACACAGATATATTACAAACTGACTTTCACATGCATGCATGCTACGATATTGAAATACCTAATTAGATCCAGCTGAGTCGTCCTCGTCCTGGCCATTGACATCGCGATCGGACTCATGTGACTGCGATGCATGGGATTGGAAATTTTAAACTCGCTCACTCTCTCTCTCTCTCTCTCTCTCTCTCTCTCTCTCTCTCTCTCTCACACACACACACACACACACACACACACACACACACATAAACAACATCAAATCTTATAAGCTTGAAACCTAACAACATGAAACATAAACTAATGGTGCAAAATTAATAAGCATGAACATATGCCTACATCACAAGCAACAATTAACAAATATAAAACAATCCTTGAACAAGGATAAATTGTACTGAGCAATATCCACTTGCAAAAATGATTAAGAGAATACATATTGAGTGACATAAGAAAAGAGCATATCACAATGAACTTACTTCTCATGTAGATTTGGGAGTTGAGGATAAACAAGCTTGAACAAAACCTTCATAAGCATTGAAAACAAGTATTGTCAAATAACTGTCTACACTTACTTTGAATGTTACGTAAGATTTGGCTTTTGAGTGTGAGGTCAACTTTACAAAAGACAGGTCCTTCGACCATTGTATTCATACATATCAATGGATAAACAAGTCATAAAACCCAAATACATAGACATTGTCGTGGAGACCCTAATACCCTACATATAACATATGGAGGGCATGCAATCAAAGATCTCATGTTAGCCACTCTACAAATCCTAATACACACAAACGGCAATTAGAAGGGCATATCTCTCTCTCTCTCTCTCTCTCTCTCTCTCTCTCTCTCTCTCTCTCCTCTCTCTCTCTCTCTCTCTCTCTCCTCTCTCTCTCTCTCTCTCTCTCTCTCTCTCTCTCTCTCTCTCTCTTCTCTCTCTCTCTCTCTCTCTCTCTCTCTCTCTCTCTCTCTCTTAAGATTCTTGAGCACCTTGAGTGAGAATCCTAGTTGATTTTCCTTGAATTTATCAAAAATATTCCAATCATCTCTCGTCGAAACCCGTATATGCCATCGCTTGAATAGTTCGGGCATACATACTGTCCCAAGAAAATACACTGTTACATGCTTGGAGTGCGAGAAAACATATGTGCAATAGGTACAAATTTAGGGTTTCAGACTTGTACCAAAGACATGTCAAACTGGCTTGTTGTGCTAGACAACCACTCTAGGAACAATTTTTCCATTGCATATTGTATGCCATCCACAACTGAAGAAATCATTTTGCTGAGGAGACTACATCATCACAATAGGCAAATGCAATCATTAAAACGAGCACATGAATTGACAACATCAAACACACAAACTAAAAACACAAATAGACCATAAAAGAGATAAAGGCACATAATTGAAAATTCATATTGTCACAAAGAGACTTTGTTTGGCAATAAAAGCTTCATGCAAACTGATTCACTCAAAACTAGTGGCCATGTTAGGTCATACCTGAACATCTATGATCTGAACATCTAAATCAAGTCTCTCTTCCATTGTTAAGCAACCTAACCATGTCATTCACTATCTGAAACATTCAAACTTGGATTAGGCAAGGATTATTGAAATTGTGTGATAATCAAATAAGTGTAGTGGCCAACTAGGTCTTGCCTGTCAAAATGTTGATGGGTCATTGCCAATGAGTTGAGAGTCTCAAGCAAACCCATTTGCAAAGCCCTTCATTACTACTAGTGCATGCATGTAGAATTCCCAAGCTCCAATGTTCACTGTAAGTGACATACAACGTGTGTGAACCACATCCTAAAATGAAGATATCATAACTCTAATTTATAACACAATACACCAGAGTCATACGTTGTTATCTTGAACAATATGGAAGGATTATAATCTGTTTGTTGAAGATTT
>MU834563.1:0-46016 GCA_029204225.1 Diphasiastrum complanatum | reverse complement strand
ACTGATGCTCTATTCCTTGTTCTTGGGAGAAGTTTGAGAACTCCTTGCTCTTGTACTCACCTCCATTGTCATACCTAATGGTCTATACTTTCTTTGAGGTGTGTCTCTCTGCAAATGCCACGAACTTCTTGAAAGAGTCAAGCAGTTCAGATTTTTTCTTTAAATAGTAGATGGTTGTCATCTGGTTGTGGTCATCTATAAATGTCAAGAAGTATCTTGATCTTGAGAGTGAATTGACTTTCATCGGTCCACAGACATCTGAGTGGATGAGCTCAAACACTTCCTTGACTCTTTTTCCCTTCATGCACTTGGGGGCAGTTGTTCTTGTCTGCTCCTCTGTGTGCTGTCTTTCAGGCTAGCTTACGGAATTTGCAGGATGCAAAGCAAACGACTACAGATCACAGACTACCAAGCATTCGATGAGACGAAATGATGCGAACAATGAGAGATGGAATAGAAGAGAGCATTTGTATTTGTATTTTGTTTCGAGTGAGTTGATCAGTATCTCGCATGTTGGCGGCCTATCGCTCCCCTTACAAAATTTTGCTATGTTCTACTTGTTGGCAGACTTTCATCCAGATAATGCTAACAGTGTGCTTGCATTGCTCGCGATTACTTCTAACTCTTGATCTCTCTTACAGATCATCTGTCTCTTCCTCTCTCTTTGATTCATTCGTTCTATCCTTTACTTATCCCATCTGGGAAAATTACAAGATTGCTTAGCAACAGTTTACAAGACAGGTTTAATGCTACTCTCTGATGACGTTGCTTTTGACAACTGAGTGTGATAGTACAATACTCCATGCTCGTCGAGCTGTAGACTTGTTTGTCTTCGTCTTCGCCTTTCGGGATGTGTTCGTTTTTCGGGACATGTTCGTCATTCAGTTTGTATTCGACCTTCATGTTTTCTTCGTCCTTCGGGATATATTCGACCTTCGGGAACTCTTCGTCCTTCGAGATATGTTCGTCAAGATTGCAAGAGTTCACCATTTCAAACATACATGAATTTTGGCGCCTAAAAATATATAGGATAACTCCCATAAGGTGTCCCAACTCTATGTTTGCAACGTTTCTTGTGTATTATGGAATGGGTCGGCACATGCCTGGTAAGGATTTCCAAAAAAATTTAGGCGAGGCCTGCAGGGGCCGAGCCTAAATATTTTGGAAAGTGGAACCGGACAAAATGGCATGTGCTCGGCGCATTCCATTGCATAATGGATACTTTGAAAATTGCTTCATAATGAGCAGTTTGACTTTTTTCAATCACTTTGATGCCACCACATGGCAGCCCGCGCCTGACACCTGACGCCCAAGTTGAAATGCGCAACATTAGAAAAAAAAAACAAATGCATATTCTACTTTTTAACATGTTCAAAAGGTGGGCAAAATAGGCAAAACGTATCCATTACTTGCTTGGCTCGAAACTTTGCTTAATCATTATTCATGTTGGCCATTTTAGTTTCCTATTGTCAAACTTTTCTTCTTAAAATAGAAGTTTGAACATATGTTATCCATCTTTTCAAGTTGATCAAGGCTGGAGCCTGGATTGATGCCATACAGATAGCCGTAAATCAATTTGGCACTTCGTGGTTGACAGGATTTGCTTGTCGCCCACACCGATTCGAGCCAAGTGTATGATAATCGATGAGTGGGTCATGAGTCTCCCTCTCTTTCTGATCCGAGTTATTTATGAAAGACTGGCAAGCATGATATGTACGTGTCCTTTCTAGATTTCAGCTCTCGACTCTTCCGATTGTGAAGAGCGAATTTCCAATTGGAACGGCAATGGCGATGGCAACGAAATAATAAATCGTCAGAGGCTGCCATCCAGATCCTCATGATATCTTTGCATGGAAACATCAGGAGCTGCAAAGGCTACCTCCCAGCACATGCAAGCATACCATTGGTATGAGTCCTCACCATCAACACCAAACTGATCAGGCAGATGACGCATCGTATGAACCCCAAATTATTGTCAATCTCACTGCTCAGACTTCAGTGCATGGTAAGTGGTAGATGATGTCATGATGGCAACTCAGAACCGTAAGCATGGGAAGATGTGGCTGCTGGCAGCTAAGGAATGCATGGCAACTAAGGAATGCAGGCACTGAAGCAGTGAAGATCCCTTGGATTAGGTGGACCCACAAGTGTTATGTGGGTTTATTGGCAGTTCGCTCTCCCCAGTGTCCATCGCGGGCCACGCTTTCCCCCACAGTCCACAAGCATTCGCTATGGCAGCAGCTCTGGCAAAGAAAACTTATTTGACAACTAACACAAAGTCTATTAAATATCTATGTTTGACGGCATGCCTTCAAAGGCACTGAGTACCATGTGTTCAATTTGATCAATTAATATTAAAGTTAACGCTTTTAATTTGTACAATATGTGTGCAGAAAAGACTTTGCCACGTTGCTTATAAGCTTATGACAAAGTAGTGGATACTTGTGATTATTATGTTCATTTTTTGAACAATTAAAAAGCAGAATATATATATACTTTTTTCAAAATGCATATATATACTTTTTTTTAAATTCGGGTGCTGTGCTTTCTGCTGTGCATCCTTGGAGCCAAAGTTGGTCAGTCAAAGTCAAACTGCTTATTGTGCTAGGTACCCATTACACAATGGAATGTGTCGGGCAAAGGACACTCTGCCCGGTTTATAAAATTTTAAGCTCGGCCCTTTCGGGCCTTGCTTAAAAATTTCTAGAAATGCTTACCGAGCATAATTTCCTTTGCCCATCACCTTCCATAATACCGTTTATTGCGAGAACCAGATCATCTAGGTGTACCTTTATATATATGCAAGTTGCAAATAGCAAAAAGCTTATGTCCCTTTCTTCGTGCATGTATGCCCGCACTTTGAATGCACTTTAATATGCAAGTCATAAATAACAAAAAAATTTGCTTCCCTCTATTTTTCTTGCATGCATTGGACTTCCTATGTCTCAACGCGCATGCAACATCATCAAGATTCACTAACAACGTTAATAAGATGACGACTATTTTATTTGGATTCAAAGAGTCATTTCATATTTGTTGTTTCATTAAACTTGTCATATTACTCATGCACACACTTTGAATTGGAGTTAAATCGTTGAGGTAACAAAAGAAAATGATAATCACATGCCATAGTTCCAAGACAACTAAGATCAAAAAATAGCTAATTACCTTGCATCCAATTTTAGATGACAATCACATTTTTTATGGCAATGCCTGTGTGGTATATTTCAATTTTCTTGTTTCTTTAAGCAACTCATGGATTAAAAGCAAAAATAAAAAATTGTATAATTTAACACGACTCAATAGTTTATTTATTTGTAGAGAGAGAGAGAGAGAGAGAGAGAGAGAGAGAGAGAGAGCTATAATCCTTTTATCAAAATCTGAAAATTTGATATAGATATAAAAGTATTTGTATGGTCTTTCTCATTTAATAAAAGACTAAAATGGCATGCACATTGTTAAAACTTTATTATGGCCAAGCAATAAATTTATAATGGGATGAGAGCCATAGCTAAAACCATATATTTACTAATCTATAGCAATATATTATAAATTTTAATATTTGATAGGCTATTATATTCCATTAGAAATGGCTCATATAACATGGAAGTTCTGGAAACCTTAGAATTTGTGAACTAAAAAAATTGTAGTCCTTTTTCAGTGTTATTTGTTTTTCTGGCAAGCAGTGCATGGCAGCCACGTTCATTCACCTTGGGTGTTGTGTAGTGGGTGAGGTTACACTCTCGTATAACAGAAAACAAATTCAAGACATCACAGAACACATATATTATTGGAGTTGAATGCCTACCTTAGCTGGTTGTGAAATGTGCCTTCAGGCAGGCTTCTCAAAGTCTTGATAGCTAGTGTCTAGAGAATGAGCCCATGTGTGTGTGTGAGTACATTTCTTTGATATTGAGTTTGGCTGTCTGCAGCCAGCAGCTGCATGTGTGTCAGACCTGCAGTTAACTTCTACAGCTGTCAGTTCAGGTTCTATTTAGCTCAACCCAGTGTAGTTGTGTCTCACTGCTCAGGATTGTCACCAAGAGGCTATAGTCCGACGGTATCTAGTGTTGTTCTCGCACAGATCATCACTTGCATTGATACTGGATCGCGCAATAGGCAACAATGACTACTGATAACAGATCCAGTAATGATAATGCCAATTGCGATCAGGTAAGTTGACAGTTGAATACTTGGTAGCTTGCATTTAATTTGATGTTGTATTGGACGAAATTCGAGCTAATGGTTGATCTATCAGGTTTTTCGTTAGCCTATCGGTTGAGGAAGTACTGCTGCAAAGCGAGATTTTTTGTAGCTACAGTACTTCCTTGACTGAGCATGGCTTGGTGGGAACTCGCCCGAAAGTGTTAAATTGCTGCTCTCTTGGGACTTGCAGACTCAATCGGCTGCTGCAAATTGCTTTGAAATTAGACCGAACTTGCTGTTGTTTACTAGATGAATGTAGCTCTCAATGCGTCCATACAAGAGCCTCTAGGCACATATTTAATGGCCCGTGGGAATCAACAATCTGCAAGAAAGAAGATTTTTTCTTTTTGCCCCTTCTACAAGGCCACAAACTAGTGTAGAAGCTATACCTCACTTTTAGCATCTCCAAGTCTGCATGAACACCTAGATTAAAAACTCAATGTAGCAAGTATTATAGAAATGATCAAAATCATGCAAGGAACGAATTTTTTCTGAAGTTGCTTATTTTTATTTCATAATTCCCCAGTTTCCTTCTTGAAAGCAGTTTTCGCCTATCCAAGAAGATATTGGCAAATGCCCATAATTTACATCCCAAACTACTATCGCATGATTTGGACTCTCCATTAGCAACACAAACTAACAGCATGCGTAAAGATACGTACTCAATAATGTACAACGTGAGTAGTTATATTTATAACTTACTTACGAAAGAAAGGCTTAGCTAATCTGATCTCGACTCCTTGGATGCAGTTCAAAATCCTCTATTTATGCACTCTTGTACCCATGAATCAAGTATCCCTCTAACATCCCGTTTCACGTATGTAGACATTCAGAACTCGCCAAAAAATCAGATGTTTGTTGGGCGAAAAATAGTCTCTTCGGGTTATAATTGACAAACTGTGTGCCCAGTATAGTCAAGCCATCTATCGGCTTTGAGAGTCAGATTTTCTTTGTATTAGCTCAGTTCATTTGTTTTCCCAGTAGAGCAGTAAGTTGCGATCTTACTGTCAAAAGCGATACTAATTTGTAGTAACTGACGTGGTTGGAATCTGAAAATTATCAGTGTGAGAAACTTTCTCAACTTTTTCGCCATCATAGATAAATTCGATGCGAAGTTTAGCTGAATCGTATCTGGTTAAAAACAGCTTCAGCCTGAACTTTAGCTGATTTCCTGTATACATTGTCCTTTCCCACAAATGTTCTTGATCATTACGTGCTAGCTGTAAGGATAATCACGTTCATAGAGCGTTAATGACTTGAGCTGACTTCAAGCACATTTTACAGGTAGACATTGACAAAGAGACGCTACAAGGAAGCGGGCATGAACTCATGATGGCTTTCGGAATATCTCAGGTAGAGAAACAGGAGATTGTGGAGTACACTAAAGATGGAAGTGTGGATAGATTTGGGAACCCTGCCATTAGAGCCAAGTCTGGTGGTGTAAAGACACTTCCCTTCATAATAGGTGGATTTTTCTATTTCACTTTCTTGACATATTTTGCATTCTGACTGTATCACTTACGTCCACGTTCTGGGCACCAATTATTCGACTGTGTCGCTTCTTACCAGGAAACTAAAATCATATGAATTTTTACTCTCTCCATTGAAACATATTAAGTGCATCAAAGGCATAACACAGCAGCCTTTGAGCTCAAATAAGCAACCACAACTAGTAATGATGGACTCACATTCTTTGCTCTAAATCATATGTACTAGGTATCCTTCATGAGCAGGCTGGCTACTGGCAATAGCAAAATGAGCCCCAGCCGTCGGGTTGAAGGATATCTGACTTAGCAGTTGACGTTGGGTTGAAGGATATCGGACTTAGCAGTTGTAGATGGATGGCTGAGATTAAAAGTTTTTTGTGAGTCCTTGCTATATTGGCCTGAAATCAGGCTCCTCTTGACCAAGCACAACATGCCATGTGTATGTTTTTCCCCTTCACAACTGCTACGATATCATAAATAATTTTTGTTGTGTCTGATTCAACAACATGAGGTTGGTGGATCGAGTACTTGACAATGGTAGGGAGAGAATTAACTGATTGTTGAAATTATGACCCTAGAACTTCATTAACATTTGCAAGTACACACGTTGAACTAGCCTTTCTTCTCCTATATGGAAATTAGGAATCCCACTCTGTTACTTGCAACAAAATTCACTTATTTTAGTCCATTTTGATCAGCAAATGAATTTCATGATTAGAAGACTAATCTATTAGATAGCAAACATATTTTCATGCATTGTAGAAATATATCCTCTTGTCATCCAATGAAGCAACCATATTTTCTTATTTTTGAGTATGACATTTAATTAAACCTTTGCTTTTGAGAAAAATATCTTGAATACAAGACAATTAGGTAGATTTTATATAATTCCTTTTGTTATGGAGTTACACTCTTGAAGGACTATCTATTATCATTTGATGTACTAGTTATTGAAATATGTGGATAAAGCTTTCAATTGGAATTCAAATAAAAATGACTAAATTCGCATAATTTAGACTTTTTTAAACCCATTATTTTTATATCTATTTAGTAGTTGGATTATAGAGGAAGGATATCTCTATCACTCAATTAACATATCCTATAACCTATGGAAAGGTCTTGATTTGTAATAAGTTTTGAGCCTTTTACTTAGTTGGATTACTTAGTAGAACACTCCTTACTAATTTTTTGATGGGGTTTAGATATTTTAAATATATTCTCCTGAGGTAAAGATTGGTTAAAATTGTATAATTTTTTTAAAAGGGGATCAAGTGATAGGACATGATTATTTCTCAAAAGATCAGTATGTTACATATACTTTTGTTAGAAAAATTTTGAGTATGTATACTAAGTGGCACTATTGAGGATTAAGAAAGGGACTCTCTAAGGATTGATGTAAACAATCTGGAAGTAGAGGATTTCTGAATTATTTGTGCATTATTCTTATTAATGGATAGTAGCGGCGAAGAATATTAAAGTTTAAGCACAACTAATCAGACTTACCAATTACATATTTGTTCTAGATTGGATTAGGTTGGAATAAGTTTTGGTCTTAACACTGAGTCCTAGATGTCTGAATGAATCAACCTAGTCTTGGTTTTTTCCCAAAATTTGTGGTTGTAGGTTGATTAGATAGAAGAATTTTGTTATTGAGAGTCAGATGGTGGGAAAGCTCGTGAGTAAGAATGTCTTTTTCTCATCTCAAATTTCCCAAATATGTTATTTACTCTTGAGAAATAGAATTCTTATTGGGAAAATTGAGTTATAAGATTCTCAGTTAGATAGGTGAGTAACATATACAGAGGCGATTTGCCAAATACATATATATGTTTATGGATAATTATCGTACTGAGATTATTCTCATATGTGCATAATTAATCTTGTAAGGATATATTGTAAATTATTTATAACTAGGGTTATGCGGTTACTTAAACTTGTTGGCAAACAACCATCTCAAAGACTAATTAAGAAACTTATATTGTTGAGAACATGTCTGAAGGAGAATCTATGGCTGATCATTTCTTAAAGCTTTAGGCAATAATCAATCAGATGGCTACAATTGGATTAGAAATAAAGGAGGATTAAGCTTAATTAATAAAGTATGTAGTTAAGAAACAAACTCCTCTCTCTATGCAATGCTCTCTTGCATCTTCTCTCTCATTCACCTGATGGTACTGCATATTATGTAATATGGTATCAGAGCCTTGTTGCTCTGACAGAGGGCGCTAACTAATCTGATGCACGCACAAACTGATGCCCTAACTCGTGCACAGACTGACATGCACACAAAGCCTGCTGCTGTCGCGAGATCACAAAACAGACCACAAGCCATCATGGTAAACCTGACGTGAACATCATGGGCCTCAATGCTTGGCATGAACTCTTTCACATGATGTTTGATAGTGCTTCATTGCTTCTGTGTGTATTCCCCTGTCTGCCTTTGCACCTTCTTCATATGCGATGCATGAATCTCCCTCCTTGAGCGCTTACGTCTTCCTTCACGCCTCAACAGCTCCAAGTTGGTTCGTTCATCATTGACGCTGCTTTCACAACCCATGAATGAAGAATGATATGTGATGGGATGTGTACATTAAATCTGCAAAACATATGTTCTTTGATAGAAGCTTCTGAAGATTATATTGTTTGTGAAGAACAACTTTTGTTCACCATGGCTGCCACTTCACATGACTCTAGAACTATTCTCATTGACAAGTTTGATGGAGAGAATTTTCGTGTGTGGAAGCTGAAGATGAAGATGGTTCTAATAGAATGCAATTTTTGGAGTGTTGTTACTGGAGCAGATGTGAAACCTTCTCAGACAGGACGACTTGACGCATGCCTTCAATGTGACAGCAAAGCAAAGGCTACAATACTCCTTAGCTTAAAGGATTCATAGCTACTAAGACCAACGAACACACATGGATCTAATACCATGTTGATAACCATGTGGGCGGAGTACTCATTCCCCAATCCAGCCTCCTAGCCACCCACGAGATGTCTCAGACCCCTCAAAAATGGTACCAGGGGTGATAATTTTGAGACATCTAACCATTTTCATCATATATCTGGTCAGTTACTCACCAACAACTTATGGGACAACGGATACCCTCACGCAACCACCTCTGTGGTGCGCAGTCTTCCTGTTAGGTTTGGATACCAAAATGCTGACTCCTAGTTAAGCTACATAATAGCCAGAAACTTACAATGAAAATACAAGTAGTTTGATAAGTAAATGGCCTTAGATAGCCAGCCTTCGTGGGCTATTTATATATCCAAAAGACAGGAGTACATGCCAAAAAACAACTACTACGGATTGACAGATTGAGAGACGGATTGCTGATGTCAACAAACACAAGAAACACAAGTGTGTCTTGTTTGACACCGCACTTGGCTCCTTCCTCCTTGTTGTGCCTTCCCTTGCTCTTGAATGGGTTTCTCTTGCTTGCCGCATAAAATGCAATGTCATGCCCATTGTGATAGCCTTCAAAGGATAGATCTTTGCGCCTTAGTTCTTCTTGGAGCATAGCTGCCTTGATGCTTGTGATGTCATGAGTATAACCAATGCTTCCAATAATGGAGGCGAATTGAGCATAGGACTCCGAAATGCTATGAAGCAGTGATACAAGAGCTTCATCCTCTTTTATCTCTGATCTGATTGCAGCCATCTAGTCAATAATTGCTTGAAGCTTTAAGAAATGATCTGCCATAGATTCTCCTTCTGACATTTTTAGCAGCATGAGCTTCTTTCATAAATGAAGTTGATTTGCTACAGTCTTTATATCAAATGTTGCTTGCATCCCCTTCCATGCTTCTGATGCAGTGTTAGCCTTGCTAACATGAAGTAGCTGGTTGTCACACAAGCTCAGAAGGATCAAGGTTCTGGCTTTGTTAACTTTTCTAATCCATTCTCTTGTTTCTTGCAGGCGCTCTGGTTTTTGTTCATCACCATTTGTGATCTCCCACAAATCTCTTTCAAGGAGGATCATTTGCATCTTCAGTTTCTAGAGGTGAAGGTTCTCACCATTGAACTTCTCTATCACCCTAGATGATATGTGGAGATTAGAGAGGCGGTAGCCTGGAAGGGGAGAGCACAGGCTGCTTCAGCAGATGCGTAGAGAGAGAGAGAGAGAGAGAGAGAGAGAGAGAGAGAGAGAGAGAGAGCTGGTTACAGCGTAGACTCCTCAAGAAACATCCATCTTGGAAACCGTTAGTACCAGTCACTCCTTATTGATAACTGGCTAGTGTAGGTTAGTGCATGTGTGGGCCCATAACCTTTGTTGGGTTTGGCTACCAAAAGGCTGACTCCTAGTTAACCTACATAACATCCAGAAGCTTACAATGAAAATACAAGAAGCTTGATGAGGAAATGGCCTTAGACAGCCAGCCTTCATGGGCTGCTTATATATCCAAAAGACATGAGTGCATGCCAAGAAACAGCTACTACGGATTGAGACGGATTGCTGATGTCAGCAAACACAAGAAACACGTGTGTTTTGTTTGACACCAACACTTACACACTCCAACCCAAAGAGAAATTTCTTACCAGAATCTTTATTACCTAACATGCCCCAAAAAATGACAAAGTTATTAAGCTGAGCGTGCTCAATTTTTACATAGCAAGAATTTTGTATTTTCTTGCATGAATGTTTCTATGCCAAATACATTTGGATCTTACACCATTCATGTCTCTTTGTGTATTGCAGGAGCTCAACTCGTATCTAGCATGTCCTACTATGGTTTTGCCACAAATTTGGTTCTTTATTTGACGGGGAAGTTACATGAAAATGCTTCTAGCGCTTCCACAAATGTCACAAACTGGAATGGATCAGTCTTGCTCTTCTCGGTGATCGGTGCTTTGATAGCAGATTCTTATCTTGGCAGATTTTGGACATCCGTTGGGTTTCTTGGCATATATTTTCTTGTGAGTCTAAATACAGAAAACCTCCTTATGGTGAACTCTTTCAACATAGCGGCATATTGAATTTCAGTGTCTTAAGAGTTTTGAGGTATGATGTTTTATGTGAAAGTCATCCAAAAACATGAAGAGATTGAAGCATTGTTGACATGAAATACTGGACATAATATTCAGTATAACAGAAAATTTGAGTGAAGTGTTGTGCTGACAGATTTCGGATACTTTTGAGGTTTGCATAACTGTGTTTTCTCCACATTTCATAAAGCAGAAAGTACGTATGAAAAGCGCATCTATTTATGAATTTTCTGGGCTTGTTGCAGGGTCTTCTACTTGCAACTTTGACAACAGTAATGCCATCGCTGAAGCCTCTCCCTTGCTCAAGCATCTCCACCACCTGCCAGCAAGCATCAGGCAACAGAAAAAGCATATTTTATCTGTCCCTGTACATTCAAGCTCTTGGTTTTGGGGCCTTTCAGCCTTGCAATATTGCACTTGGAGCAGATCAATATGATGAGCAACATGAAACCGAAAGAAGTAAAAAAAGCCTGTTTTTTATTCTGGTCTATGTCGGTGGTAGCTGTGGAGGTTTAATAGGAAACACTTTCCTGATTTACCTCGAGCAGAATGTAAGCTACCAATGGGGGTTTGGAGTTTCGACATTGTTGCTTGTCATAGCAACCATCGTTTATCTTTTTGGAATTCCCATATTTCGGCACCAAAAACCAAAGGGTAACCCACTCACCCGGGTGACACAAGTGTTGGTTGCAACTGTTCGAAAGTGGCGCTTGGAAACCCCCGAGGATGAGACTCGGCTCTATGAGTTACCACAATTAGCTAAAGGCCATCGTCGATTGCTTCACAGCAACAAATTCAGGTTCATCTCATTTCCCCAGAAAGTGCAATTAAGTCTATTATTTGACTGCTTACATCCGCTATACGCTGCCATGAGCAGAACTTGGAATTTGTTGTTATT
The DNA here is from genome assembly GCA_029204225.1 of Diphasiastrum complanatum. NCBI lineage: Eukaryota > Viridiplantae > Streptophyta > Lycopodiopsida > Lycopodiales > Lycopodiaceae > Diphasiastrum > Diphasiastrum complanatum. The sequence goes on along the minus strand of MU834563.1, from coordinate 34,435 downwards.
TGTGTACTATCACTATAAAAACTTTAGGAAACGTATGGAGATTACTGTCTGACTTGTTTTCTTACTGGAATTATCCAACATGTCAAAGGTTTTTGGATAAGGCGGCTATCAACATTAAATCAGACATCAATGAAGTAGGTATTAGAGATCCTTGGAGGCTTTGCACGGTGACCCAAGTGGAGGAAGTGAAATTCATATTCCGAGTGCTACCTATTTGGGCCACTAACGTCTGCTATAGCACTCTATACGTTCAAGTTCTGACCTTGTTCGTAGAGCAAGCATCTACGATGGATCTGAGTCTTGGAAAATTCAAGTTACCTCCAGCATCTATGGGCATCTTTGAAACGGTAAGCGTCTGCTTTTGGGCATTCGCTTATGAACAATGGGTGGTTCCAGTGACACGAAGGTTTACGGGGCATCCACGAGGCCTTACATTGCTTCAGAGAATGGGTGCTGGATTACTCATTGTCACATCTGCAATGGTCACTGCTGCTGTGCTTGAGATCAATCGACTTCGTCTCGTGGAAAGACATGGCCTGTCAGAGAAGCCTGACGCAACAGTTCCCATGAGTGTTTTCTGGCTAATTCCTCAATACTTTCTGGTGGGTGCTTCAGAGACATTTGCATATATTGGACAGTATGAATTTTTCTATGACCAGGCACCAGATGAAATTAGAGGCCTAAGCAGTGCGCTTCAATTGACAACGTTAGCTTTCGGGAATTTTGTGAGCAGTCTTTTGGTAGCAGTGGTGACCCATGTCACCAGGCATGGCACTAATCCAGGATGGATAGCGGACAATCTGAATGCTGGTCACATCGATTACTTCTATTGGCTCTTGGTAGTTTTGGGCGTTGTCAATTTCATTGCATATCTCATGTGTGCATCTTGGTATGAATACACTAACGCTGTCTATACAGAATCAACAGACGAATAATTTGGCGAGAGAACTGGTTGGCAAAGTTCACAACTTTGTTAAGGAAGAAGTAAGAGAATACATAGGTAGTGCAAACTGCATTCGTGGTTATCTCGCCTGATGCAAGGATGCTGCTGCAGTGATTGAAGATTTTGGATGAAAGATCCCTCCTTGATTAAGTTATTTGTTGAAGTGCTGCCACTCACAAGAGATGTACTAAAATGCATACAAAGTCCTTAGCTAGTATTCTTTTCCACAGTGCTTTGGGGCCCTCTTTTGAGTTATTCTCAAAAAAACTTGCATTTTTTTTAAGGTTTTATTATTACTCATAAGTAAGCTTGTATAAAAATCATTAAATACCTCATGATAGCGATTTTTGAAAAAACATGTCGTTCCTTATGCTTTGCCGATTTTCCCGAGCACTCCCTTGTATGGATTCAATCTTTCATAGTTACTTTTCTTCTCATATGTACTCATTTGCGTTTTGAATGTAATGGGAAGTGAATTTTTCATTGATCTTTCCAATGGGGAATCCTAATCATCCAACTTCCAAGGGTTGGCTCAATTGGTTAGCTTGGCATCCAAAAGGTCACTGGAAGATTCCTTCACTTATGTAAAGGATGATTGATGATACCCAAAATGGCAAATTTAACTCAGTGTCTCTTTACATGGGAACCACCAATGACCCCCTCCACCCTTTCTCTCTCTAAAATCATGGGGACCACATGATTCTCTCTCTCTCTCTCTCTCAATTACACCATCTACGCCATTCCATTCTTTCTCTCTCTAAAAATGTGGGGTGAAGCTGGTTGCTAATCATTACTCACACACCACCACAAGATGCACATCAACAAGGCAACTACTAGATCTAGAACACACAACACTCACAATCTTTTGACTAACTAAATGAATGACCGGTACATATGAAAGAGAGCAATAACTGAAAAGTCCTAATGCCCTAAAGGCAACATCCTGGTAGGTACTAACTTACTCATGTGGGCCACGTGGGGTTCCACAATATCTAAATTAAAACAAATACAGTGAATAGAGCCAAATGAGGTATAATGTACAATGGGGCCAACTAGGCGTCAGGTGTCGCTCAAATTTCCTACTTACCCCCCCTTAATCCCAAGTAGACTTCTAAAATACTCAAAAATTTATTTGCTAAGACCCTTATTCAAAATATCAACAACTTTCTCATTTGTGGGCAGTCTAGTGCTTGTAAAAACGTTTCAAACTAACCTTATAAAAAACCCACAAACCTATTATGGAATCGGTAAAAGGTTAAAATAAAACCTTAAAGCTTAAGATTTATCACTAAAAGCAGCTGATTTTGAGCCATACAAAAAACCTATAAATCTAAAATAAAGCGGTGAAAAAAGAATTTCAACAATTGGGCTATTTGTATTTGTCCGTTTTCATGAGCAATGGTGGGCACATAGACGAGTTCCACTTCTTTTGGTTGAATTTTATCACAAATGAAATAATAGTGAACTTCTATGTGTTTAGTGCGAGCATGAAAAACTAGATTCATAGCAATTTGGAAGCAGCTCAGATTATCGCAATGGATTGGCGTTGTATCCACCTGACTTCTTGACACTCCATAAGCAATCTATGTACCCAAGTACATTCACTTGTTGTATTTGTGGCCACTCTATACTCAGCTTCTATAGAGGATAATGCAACAGTTACCGTGGATTTGCCGATGAGATTGTTGTAGAGCCAAGATTGAAAGCATAATCGTGGGTTGCTTCTATGTCACCTGCCCAGTTAGCATCACAGACTTGAATCTCTAAAACTCGTGTACTACACTTTCCCACACTATCAAAAAGTGTTTATTCAAATGCTTTAGACTAATATAACTTTGAAAAGTCAAACTCTAAGTCTAATATGAAAATTGCCCTCAATTGCCAAATATAAAAATATGACTAAAATAGCAAAACTAGTTGAAATTTCTCACAGAATCCTTCCTAAGTGTTCTTTGAATCAAGATCAAGGGGATTATGCCACTTGTGTCTTTGTGAACATCAAGTGAGTTGCTAGTGAGGCAAAATTTGGAAAAGAACTTAGAGAGGGCCAAGAAGTACATCAATAGTACAATTTTTTAGGAAGATGAGGTCCATTAGTGGATTTCTTCTTGAACCTAGTGAGAGGTTAATTTCTACAAACTACTCAATATGGAAGCTAAGAATGGAGTCATTATTGATATTCCATGATCTCTTTGACATTATCCTAGATGAAGAGGATGAGCCTCTTGGAGGACAAGAGTTGGTAAAGTACAAGAAGAGAGCTTGCTAGCATTCCATTGCATTAAGATGAATGTTAGTAATGACCTTCTAAAGAATGTGTGCTCTTGTACTTCATCCAAGGAAGCTTGGGATTCTTAAAAGCTGTATATGAATCCAACAACACTTCAAGAGTGCTTATGATAAGAAACCAAATCTTACAAATCATGAGGATAAGTGATGAAAGTGGACAAGAGTATGTGTAAGGATCAAGTCTCTCAACAAAGAGTTGGCTATAGGAGAAAAGATCCTTGATAATGAACTTGTACAAGTTATCTTCAATGGCTTAGGAGATGAGTTCTCCAATTTGGTTCAAAGTTTTGCCATCCAAGACACTTTGCCATCAATTGATAAGCTCCATAGTGTGCTAGTGGCTGAAGAGTGTAAGATACTTTATGCAAAAGCTAGGATGAGTTCCTTACCATTGCAAGATGGACATGAGAAAGTAAATTTCTCATTCAAGGGCAAGAAGAAGACCAATGAATCCAAGCATTATCAAGCAAAGGAGACCAAGGAGGAGGATCAAGCATCAAAGCTAAAATGCTTAATTTGTGGAAAGAAGGGGCATTTTGCATCCAAATGCTACAAGAGGCAAAGAGCACAAGAGGAGAAGAACAAACAAGGAAACCTTGCATAAGAGGAGAAGAACAAACAAGGCAACCTTGCACATGAAGAGGAGGAGGATGAAGGAGATCTATTCTTGATGGCATCTACATCGTCACCAACAAGCAATAGCAATTCAAGAGACACTTGATGGATTGATAGTGGGGCAAGTTCCCACATGACTTATGAAAAGGAATTCTTCTCAAATTTACACTCTTTCAATGATGCTAAGAAGTTTTTCTTTACTGCAAGTGATGAAGAGTGTAGGATAGATCGTGTTGGTACCATCTCTTTGTGCCTAGAATCCTCAAGAAGGATCTAGAAAATGTTCTTTCTGGACCATCAATCACCAAAAATATGTTAAGTGTTGGTCAACTTGTGGAAAGTGTTTTGGATGTCCACTTCAAGCATGGTGTTTGTTCCATTTTGAAGAATGATAATTGCATAGCACAAGGATTTAAACATGGAAGCTTGTTTAAATTGGAGGCTTGTGTTGCTATTGAGAATGCAACTAACAATCTTGGTGACAAGAAGCTTGTAATAATTGAGGAGGAGCATCAAAGAGAAGAAAATTTTGAGGATCAAACTCAAAACCCAAGATCTCCAAGGAGTACCTCAAAGACAAAGGCCAAGGCATCAAATTGCATGCAATTTTTCCATTCAAGTGTGCATCTTGCAAGGGTGAAGAACATTGGAAAGTCTATTATCTTTTAATCCTTCTTGGATAGTATTAGTAGACTTGAATTGACTTGCCTCTTATCTTTAAGATTGATGGTGTTTAGTACTTTATATGACAAGATAATGAAGTTGGATGCTTTCCAAACTATATTTGTTGTTGATAAAGCAATTTCATTGGATAACTATTTTTGTAATATTTTGAATAGTGTCTTAAAAGATGAAACATTTTTTGTTTTGGAATTCTTTGTGTCCACATGCTTGTGCATGATCATTCCAATGTAAGACCAAAGAAAATCCTACATCAATGATAGGAGTAATTTTGCTCTTCAAGTAGTGATTGTATTCCACCAAAGAAGTTGTCAATGGTGGAAACATGGTCTTTCATGAGTGGAAGACTTGAAAACTTGAAGAAGCATCTACAGATTAGCACCTTATCCAAATCATTGATGGTTTGGAGTCAAGTGGAGGAGCAAGCTCAAGACCCGAAGATTTAAAAAAACAATCTTAAGTAACAATTTGGAGCCATCAAGGCTCAACCATATGAATCAAACAAGGCAAGTTGTTTTTGGCAACATTATTTATGAACTTAATAGCTTATTTGATGTACCATCAAGTGCACAAAATGCCTTGAAATTCATAGCTTGGCATGATGTATAGTTTTGAAATGTTCTACATGTATATAGACATCTTTATGGAACATCTTGTAAGGGATCCTTTAAGAGTTGGTGAAAGATCCTTCATGGACATTATTCTCTATTGGAGTTTCAAAAGTTCCTTGTTTGTAGCTGGATTTTTTAAACATTGAAGAGATTTGTAGGTAAATCAAGCTAAATTTGAGGAGTGTGAGAAATTGTCAAAAAATTGGCAAATCTAGCTTGATTAAGACCATGTAAATTGTACATAAGTGGGTCCCACACATGTGAATCCTTGTTGGGACACGTGGGGTTGTAAGCAAATATATTTATTTTATGTTCCCAAAACTTTATCTAGTAAAACTTACCCCATATGTTTTCAGCTCCATGGGTGTGCTCTTTTAAAGATGCAAGCACTCATGTGCAGCATTGTGAAAAACAATAAATCTCCACAATGGAGCCATCGTCAAAGCCTTGAAATCTGCAACCATCTTATCAAAGTAGTTTAGATCTCATTCATAGGGTTAGTTAGGCTTGTTTGGTCATAATTCCTAGATTATAGGGGCCAAATTCCTTGAATCATGGAGGTGGATAACCAACCTAGCCACCAACTTGGCAAAACTCTAGGATTAGGTAAGATTGACAAATTAGAAAAAAAATGGTCAATCATATTCCTTATTACATGCTGTATTTTCACCTAACTTGAGGTGGGGAAGAGCTTATTGTACATACAATCCATCATTCCAAAGTGAGGAGACAATCTTGAGGTTTCTACACATTTGTCTTGAGTTTTTGTGAAAGCCTTGGTATATAAACTTGATTCCACTTAATCTATCCAAGGGGCACACAGGTAGAAGAGGGCTAAACTATTGTACGTTGGCGGGTTGTGGACTTGACAACATTATAGAAAACTTGTAGCTTTTAATCATAATTTTTTTTTGTTGGATACAGAGATCAACCCCAGTTTTTGCTTACAAAATGTACTAAATCATGCAATAATCACTTATTAGATACTCAGTAACATACAAAAAGATTTCTACAAAATATAATGTGCAAATACAATTAATAGTATCATCTGGATGGATCTTAGATTGTATGTTGCAAACACATTTTCCACTTTAAATTGGGCTTTTGGAAACTGATATGGATTTTTTTTTTTCATTTTTCTGACGAGTATGTCAATAATAGACTAGGTGCTTCAGATTGTCCATGTTTGAAGTAATCTTCCCACACGTGGTGAGGCTTGTCCCCCACCCAGGTTCTCTAATACCAAAAGGCATATTTGAAGTGAAGATATAGCTAGTATTAGACTAGGTAAGTGAATGTTCCATCATGCAACATGTTTGAGCTTTGGTCGAATTACGACTTGAAATTTGAATGTTTAAATTCTTAGATTTGAGTTATAGGTAGAAGACTGAAATAGTTGCAAATTTCTTATACTTTAGTATTGACTTGAAACTTGAAGTTCAAAAACTACTAGACACATTCCCAAAATCTCTCTCTCTCTCTCTCTCTCTCTCTCTCTCTCTCTCTCTCTCTCTCTCTCTCTCTCTCTCTCTCTCTCTCTCTCTCTCTCTCTCTCTCTCTCTCTCTCTCTCTCTCTCTCTCATATGGATGCTCCCTTGTTTAATTTTACCCTACTTCACTAACAAAAAAGTGGGCAAATACAGACGCATCGCGCCTCCAAACTTGTAAGGTCCCTGAAAACTTTCCACTCTTGCATATAATAAAGCCTTGTTTTTTATTAAGTGGATTTCCCACTCAAAAATTTGATTGTATACTTTATAAAGTTTTTTTTTTTTTTTAAATTGGAGGGAAGATGAGTTCTCCATGCCCACTCACACCTTCCTGGTTGCTACCCAACCTGGCACTATAAGTGCAAGCTTTTTCTACACTTTGTTTCCTTAATACCAGTGAAGAAGTTCTCTCCTCTACTACATGCTAAAAGTGCACCCTACCAGTTCACGGATCGGCTGTTTGCTATCATACGGTATGCATAGGGCTATGTTCTTGGCTTCCACATTAAAACATAAATACTTGGATCATAGACTGATTTATAGGATAGACTTAATCTACTTAATCTCTTTGTCACTAATCTCTCACTAGAGTAATCAACTCAATCATTAGCAATAATAAATTGTACCATCTATCAAGATTGTTTATATTTTTATAAAATCAAAACACAAACAAGTACCACAAACGTTTCAAATACTCGTACATAACATGGGAAAGCATGGGGGCAACATTGGTATGATTCATTGAAGCTTCAAGGATAGGAGCATTCGTGGAGGTCACGGCCCTTAGATTTGACATAAATGTCTTTTGAGACCATGTATTTTCGCAATAATAACTGAAGGATGTTGTGAATGTTATGATTATCCTCTATCTAGTGATGAAGCAATTACAAGTTTGGTGTCAACTTGTACCACATGTTTGAATTGGTAGTACGTAAGCAGAGTTTTGCTTGAAGCAGTGGGAGACGGGTAGCTCGCAAAAATATACTTTGCCCCGCATTCAGGTATGAAGGTTTATGATGTTATATGGAAGGTAGGATCATCCAACACTCCAATAACTGTTCATATATGCATATGGAACTTCACGAGTTACTTAAATGTCTTTTGAAGTTATGATCCTGCTTGGTTTTTTTATATAGCTTGGTCATTTATACCTTTCGCAAGGATTCAAAATTTTTCTAAAAAGACGTAAGAGCGGCCTGTATTAGTAAGCTATGGATGTTTGCGGAGTTTGAATTTGGCGTGCTTGAATGGCATGGATTTGCCCAAGCGATAAGGTGCTTGGACTCCCAAATGGTTTGTATGGGATGTCCATGAGGCTAGTATGGCACGGATCTGCCCTAGTACCTAGCATTGTGGCCAGAATCATATCTCTATTCACTTGTGTATGGCAAGATAGTTTCTTATGTGTGGTATTTTATGTGAACTTAATACATTCTTTTTGCTCTTATACTGGTCAGTATGGCATCTACCTTGATATGATTTCGTTAAAAGGGCACTTGCCATTGTATCCCTGAATCTGAAGGACACTCAGATTGCTAATGTATCAAAGAGCACCACCTCCAAAGAAGTGTGAGACATCCTTACAAGCATCTACGAGACCTCAGATGTTTCCACTCACCTCTTCTTGAGGAAGAAGGTACTGACACTCAGAATGAGTGAAGGCACCTCAGTTAGCGACCATCTGAATGAGTTCAAACAATTGCTAAACCAACTGGCTGCAATAGGTTCACCTATCTCAAAAGAAGACTCTACCATGTCTCTTCTTGCCAGTCTTCCATCCTCCTACGACAATTTAGTGTTGCTTCTTAGCTATACTCCTGCGCTGTCTCTCCAAAAATTGACAGTTCGCATGCCTTTGTCAAGACTTCTAACTTGATAGTTCTTTTAATTTGTTCTTTCCAGCTGAGTTTCTAGTTGGAACATTTTTTACATCCAAATCACTTGGCCAACTCGTATCGAGTGATCTTCAGTCATTTCAACTCGTTGAGCAACATCATCCTTTTGTGAATTTGTAGATTCTTTCTCCACTAGTGATGATGGGGTTTAAACCATTTTGACTAAAAATATTGGTTTCAATAGCTTTGGACATTGTGTATTGATATGTCCTTCTCCTACATTGTTTGAACATGAAGGAGTATAGCCGACTTGTCTTCTAGGTTCTGGACATTTAGGTGAATAATGTCTTACTGCACCATAGTTAAGGCACCACCATTAGTTTTGGTTGTTGATTTGGTGTAGTATAAACAACTTCTTGCATCGGTGCCATAGTCTGCACAGGAACAAGTCTCTTAGGTGAAAATTTTGGTATTGACTGTTGCGTCTGTGGTGGATTTCCTTGTATTAATTGCCTTGTATTGTCTTGCATCTCCATCAGTTTCACACAAATACAATATCTCTTCAAGCATATTATACTCCACATAAGCTACTGGATTATGTGGACAATCGGTATGAGTATGTCTTGAGGAATTGCATCTGGTACACCATAGACTTGGATTTGTTTTAGGTAACTTCTTTCGCTTCTCCTTCACTTTCGATATCTGTACTTGAAAATCATGCATTTTAGAAGTCAAATATGCAATTTCCTTTTTCATATACTTGTCAATTTTTTTAAGAGGCTCAAATTTTTGAAGAGACTCAATTTTCTTCGAATTTTTTTTATTTTCTCTCTTTTATCTTCTGAGGTATCGGAGCTCGAAGAAGTAGACTCAAAGCTTGAGTGAGAGTCGGAATATGAATCATTGTCTTTAGTCAAAGAGTCATCATTCTTTGAACTCTTCTTCTTCAGCTTGGGTATAGCTCTTCTCTTCTGTGCAATTGTCAACATTTCAAAATTTTCAGCAGATTCTATGACATCAGACAATGAGTCCATCCGACCTTGGCAACAATATCAATCCATTTTAGAAGGTAGACCTACCAAGTACCATTCGATTTGCATGGCCACTAGATATTCTCCCACTAGGTTGCTGATAAAATTTCGTACTTTTTTAGTATATCTGCATAGAGATTTTTTATCTTTCTTCCACACAGAATATAGTCGAGCAAGCACCCATGTTGAATATCCGATATCTCGAAATTGCTTAAGAAATGCCTCCTTAAGTTGATCCCAGGTTGTGATCGCAGCTCTGTCCATCTGACTATACCAAATTCTCGCTTGCATTTGCAACAGTACAAAGAATATTTGCAATTTGTCTGCAACTGTTCCTTTATTATTGGAAATGACAATAGATTCGAACTACGACATATAGCTGTCAGCATCATCCGACGATGTGCCTTTGAAATAATCATATTTGATCTTGAGAATAGGAGTGAATCTCGGTAAAGGAGTCTTCAGATCTGAAACATGTGGCTTTGGATCTAGTTCAGAAATATCTGAATCAACTATGTCAAGAACAAATGTATCAAGAAATCTATCAAGATTATCAACAAGATTCTCGAAAATAGTTTTAGCTTTCTGATAAAAATTGAAAGATGATCTGCCATTCCGGATTGCTTCTTGAAGGTTTTTGAAAAAACCTCTCGAATCCAGCCGTTCAACTCTAGTACTACTTTCTACGCTTGACATTCATTTTCATTAACGTCCAAGATATTTCGTTATAGTCTCCAAATTACATTTACCATCCCTGGCAATGGTGCCAAAAGAAGAATTCTGATGTCGTAGTTGAGTTTTCCTTAATTACACAGATTTAATGTAGTATAAAAGATAATTGTTCCTATAGAGATGGTAATGTATGGATATTGGAGATTATTACACTTTCTATGGTTTCAAATAGTAAGATCCTTGTTATCGACATATATTTGAACAACCGGAAAGTAGTACTACCTTAATGTCGCATAAGAAATTCTAGCATTAACATCACAAAAAAACTCTTAGTGAAATAATCAGACTCCACAAACATGAAAGAAGTCTACTAACAGTTCGAATCCATCGACAATCGAATATTTTCCTATCAAAATTAATCCACCAAGATTTCGACAAAGGTCTATTCTACTAATTTAAAACAATCAGTTCCCACATTCAGATCTACGAATTGTCAAAGCACTACTCAAGCTGTCAATCATAGTCATAAGTGAACGATAGCATCCACATTCTGGATGGAGTTCGATGATAAAATCGGATCTCACTTACAAATAGGTACTACGACTTATTATTGAGTTAAAGACTCGAAACTCTATCACATCCGATATAACCGACAGACTGACTTAGATTCTTATCATGCTAGGTCTATCCATCTGATCTTTCACAATAGAACATACGATTGTAAGAAATTACACTCCCGACAATGCGTTAATGTTCATTCTGAGACAGCGAGTGATGTTGTTCATTAGCATTTGAATCTTGTACAATAGTAAGAATAGAACAAAGGATCAAAGAGCACGATTAACAAAAATCAAGTTTCAAAAAGGTTAGGTCACATTCTGAAATGCGTTCCATTTCAAAACAAGCAACTATCACGTAGTAAACAATGAATTCCCATTTTCAACAAAGTGAAAGAAGCTGCATAGGTTCTGATGTGTCACGGTCCTTACTATTAATCATTCACTTCCAACATCCGGATACCCGTCACAATAGCATGCTACACTTGAATATAAGGGAACAAGCTACAAGAAATCCAGACAAGTAGAATGTAAATGACCATCATCCATGTAACACATAGAACATGGAAGACTATCTGTATTACCAGCACATTGTCAGGCTTGATGTCGCAATGTAAAACTCCACAGTTTCTCAAATGCTTTATTTCCACATCTCGATTCATCTATTGTGTACGACAAAACACTAAAGACTCGGTTACATACATCTCAATGATAGAACAAAGTAAGTTGCAAATTCTTGATGATACATTATAATAAAAATGGAGTACATATAGGAACACTTCTTAAGGAGATTGGTAAGTGTACTTCATCAAGTGAGGCTTGGGAAGCTTTAAAGAAGCTTTATGAGTCCAAGTCTACCTCTAGAGTGTTGATTCTAATAAGACAAATCTTTTCTTGTTTGCAAAAGAATGAAGAAAGTCCCAACACTTTTGTTTTGAGAGTGAAAGCATTGAATGATGAGTTAGCTTGCATTGATGAGAACATTAAGGAAGGAGAGCTTGTTCAAGTGGTTATTAATGGTTTGTTGGATGTTCATTCTAACATTGTTCAAAGTTTATCTATTCAAAAGACTTTGCCAAGTTTGATGGATCTTCAAGAGATCTTGAAGAATATAGGCTTCAAGCAAAAGGTGGATCTACATCGACACTTCAAGAGGACACACGCTTTAAACAAGAGACTATGACGTTATGTATAATAAAAGCTTATCCAATCTAAACTACTGAGGTTTTGACATGTGTATAAGTTGCTAAGTTGGTACTCTGTCATGTCATTCTGAACTAATTGATTTTAATTCTTATCACTTCCAAGTAGCCAATATGATGAATGGGACTCCCCAAGAATAAAAGAGCACCATTTGTACTCATTTGACATTATGAATAACATAAGGAGACTCTATTGCTCTCTCTCTCTCTCTCTCTCTCTCTCTCTCTCTCTCTCTCTCTCTCTCTCTCTCTCTCTCTCTCTCTCTCTCTCTCTCTCTCTCTCTCTCTCTCCCTCCCTCCCTCCCTCCCTCCCTCCCTCCCTCCCTCTCTCTCTCTCTCTCTCTCTCTCTCTCTCTCTCTCTCTCTCTCTCTCCCTCTCCCCTTCCCTCCATCCTCCTTGTGCTTTGCAGGTTCAAGGTGAAGTCGCGCTCCCAATGACGAACTCCTACTACAACGATGACTACAACAGTGGTGCCATTGCCAAGGAGTGCCACTATCCACCTTGTTGCATTGCATATCCCTCCCTCTTCTCTCTTGCTTTCTTCCTCCTCTCTCACCTTCTTTTTTCACAAAAAAAAACTTGCGTTTTGAGAGGCTAGAGTTAGTTTAGAGTGAATTAGAGTTACTGTGGAGTGGGTTAGTGTTAGAGAACTAGATTAAAAACACTTTTTGGTGAAAAAAAAAACAATTTTTTTTTGCAAAACCACCACTGTTATGTTTTTTGGAGAATGACACTCTTGACTCACCACCATTGTCACCCCCCACCTCTTGCTTGAAGCCTATATTCCTCATTGATCAAGATCTCTTGAAGATCTATCAAACTTGGCAAAGTCTTTTGAATAGCAATACTTTGAACAATGTTAGCATGAGCATCCAACAAGCCATTAAGAATTACTTGAATAAGCTCTCCTTCCTGCTTTCATCAATGCAAGCCAACTCATCATTCAATGCTTTCATTCTCAAAACAAAAGTACTTGGACTTTCTTCATTGTTTTGCAAATAAGAAAAGATTTGTCTTCTTAGAGTCAACACTCTAGAAGTAGGCTTGGATTCATAAAGCTTCTTCAATGGATTCCAAGCTTCCAAAGATGATGTGCACTTACCAACTTCCTTGAGAAGTTCATTGGTAACATTCATCTTTATCATATGTAGAGCCTTCTTGGCCCTCTTGTATAACCTGATCTTGTTGTGTTGCTGGTCTCTCCTCCAAACCTACAACAATATCCAAAACATCATTAAAATAAAAAATGACTCCATCCTGACTTTCCACAATGAATAGTTACTTCAGATAAGCCTATCAGTGGCTTCCAACATGACTCCAATTGAGGTTGCCATGTAGCAATGACTTGATCTTCTCTTTCAACATGTTTCAATGCACAAAGCACTCCTTTGAACAACAACAAATGCTTTCAAAAGAAATCACCAAGATTTGAAACTATCTCAAAAATTCTCTTCTAGCACTTATACCAAGCAAATAAACACATAGAATCATGGAATCTTGATCAACCTATGATCTATCTCAATCTAATGACTTTTGCCACTTCCTAAGATTGAAACACACTCAGTCCAACAACCTCACTATCTAGAGATCCAATCAAAATTAGGGTTTTGACAAAATCACAAAAAATTGACTATTCCAAATCTACATGCAAATGCTGAAAATTTGATATGCAATCTATTAGCCACCACTTAGGATGATCCAATGATCCAAAAATCGGCCAAATCCAGTACGTGAATTCAAAAATCGGAATTGATTAAGTTTATAAACCTATATAGGGTTTTGATCTACAAAAGATCCAATCTACAAAAGCAAAAAACTCAATTTTGGTGTAGAATCCTCTCTAGTATGCTCTAGACTTGATATCTTCACCAAATCATTGATAGATCTGATTTCCTCCTTCATAACCTAAAACACAAGCTCTGATACCATGTGAAAGATTTCAGATCATTATGATCCAATCTACTTGAATGATCTTTGGTTAGAAAGAGAAATACACTACCAATCTCACCAATGTAGAAAAATCAGCATCTATACACAAAATGAGATGCAAACAGTAATAGAACTTGATCAAACTTGAATGAAATGATAAAGTACTGTTGCTGTCCATACAAAATCAGCACGACTGTATTTCACACGTGTGGATCCAAAAATAGCAAATATAGATAATTCTACACATAGAATTGCAAGCAATCACCAATGGATAGTAGAACACCCAAGAGAACCATGTATAAGCATGAAATGAGATAGAGAAGAGGGAAGATAGCTCTCTCCATGAGTTACATCCTTTTATAGCAGGTCCAAACCCTATTTGGCCACTTGGCTTTCCCACCAAAATGCTAACCCTACTAATTTTGGGTCTGGATTCAATGTACCCAATTATTCTAATTTGAATCTACTTATTTTGGAAAAATTCAAATTGAATTTAGTCTATTTTTGTGTAGGGTGTGGAATAGATCTAAAAGTTTCCTATTGTTGATAAGATTGGAGAAGGACATCCAAATAGGGCATGTACCTGTTATAAATAGTGTACAAGCGTGTGAAGAGATACACACTCTCTCTCTCTCTCTCTCTCTCTCTCTCTCTATCTCTCTCTCTCTCTCTCTCTCTCTCTCTCTCATGCTTATGCATGAGTTCTCTTTGGGTTCATATATCCATTTTTGCACTATAGTGTTGATATCTTGCAATTTTGTGTGTAGAATGCAATTGTATGTTGATTATTGGATCCACATGTGTGAAATATAGTACCTTACTATTATTGTACGGACAACAGCTTCATTTTATCTTACATATGTTGTTTGATCAAGATCTTATTGAGTTTGCATCTTCTATGTGTAGTAGATGTTAGATTTCCACATTGTCAATGATGCTAGATGTGTTGTAATTCATAATCAAAGATCAAAGGGACATATTGATCTTAGTGATCTGATATTTTTTCACACAGTCAGTTTATTAATGAATGTAACCTTTTTCAAATTGAATAAAGTTGATCCTTGGTGATGATTACCATTTTGGTTTCGTCTCCGGGACTAGTCCAAGTGGAAGGACCCTTACTACAACCTTTTTGCGTCGCGGGCAACTAAGTGTCCACGTCACCCCGCCGCTATGCCAAGTTGGTCAGTTTGGCGACCACTATGCCTCGTGATTTTACGAGTGACCTGTCTTTGTCATTGGTTACCTTTTGGGGACGGATTCTGAGTTGGCTTTCGGGTTAGTTAAGATTCTAGTTTTTCTAAGTTGGAATGGTTAGGCTTGTTGCATTTTCTAAGTTGGCTTTTCAGTGAGTTCATGTTAGACTTGAGCGTGCCTTGGGGAAACCGCCCAAGTTCAAGCACCCTTTGAGGCGCTGGCGCAACATAATGCTATTTACAAGTGCAAGCTAAACTCTTGGTGCCACTAGCGCCAACATTGTTCCCCGTGCCAACAGTGCCACTGCGGCTTCCGACGCCACCGACGCCAACTCCACTCCCGGCACCACTGAGGCTAGAATCCACCCGGTGCCAAATTCCTATGGCTCAAAAACTTTGATAAGATCTAGCGAAGTCCGGAGAGCTCGGATCGATGTGCAATCACCTCACACGCCCTAGGTATTATTAAAGGAAGTCTAGGGATCAATAAATTCTAGAGAGAGAAAATGACTTTCTAGAAAGAAAATTCTAGAGAGAGACCAATTTGGTCTAAGTACTTGTTGTGAGGAAAAATGACGAATCCCACCATAACTATAGGGGGTTGCGTGTTGTGACTTAGAGCGAGCTCCAGCCAAGAGCTCCAACCAAGTCTCAGCTCCCCTTGGCATGCAAGTGCCCCAGAGACTAGGCTCGGTCACATACTTGAAATGTAACCTCCTCAGATTTACTAATAAAGTGAGAATTTTCTTAAACTCACTTTGATTACCTTCTGGATTTCAGTGTTCGGTAAAAGCGCCAGTTCTAAGTTCACTTCAAATATTTTTGATCTGGCACATAGTTGAGGGTCTATCTAGGCTTGGAATTTGATGTACACCCTTACATTTAACCACAATGAGTTTTTTTTTTTTTACCTTTCACATGACCTGTATAATGCAAGGGTACCTTTCAAATAAAATAGGTAGGAACCTTTCAACCACTTATATACATATATTCGTATTATATTACAATAAATTTTTAAAAATTTTAAACTAGCATGACATTTTTTAAGTTACCTTTCAAATTAAAAGAGCAATTTTTAAGTTTGTCATTCATATGACATGCTTTTGAAATTTTTGCCTTCTTTGAAAGGCAAACCAGCCTTTGATGTGCATGGTAGCTTGCAAATGCCAAGCCTAGACTCGTATCCTGGGACGTCAGTGATGCTTCTTGGTTTCCAAGAGGAGGCTCGAACCTGAGACCATGTCAAGCTAACTAACTCAGCCAACCCCGTTGGGTATTAATGAGAGGAGAGTGTTTGAGGTCGTCTATTCGCTATGTGAAAGCATCCTAACTTAGAAACTTGGAAACTTGTTGTTCACTTGTGTAGTCTCTTGGTTTGGAGAAGAGAAACCGGGGGGGGGAGGATAATTCACATGAAGTCATGAAGGTGACAAGTGTTTGAAGGTTGCTACAAGTGTCTTGTTTAGGGTTATTTTAAAAACCCTAAAAGTTGAGTGGTTTGTAGGTGATAATTAGGTCAATTATCAATTGACATGGCATGTGCAATTTACCCTTACAAAATTAACAAAACACAAGCTTGAGCAATTCCTAAAGCAAAAATAGGGTTGAGTTCAAAATATTAGTGTGAATTGGATAAAGACCTAAAGTTGGAGCTACGTGCATAAAGATTCTCCAATCATTAGGACCCATAGCAAACTTTCATGAATATTCAAATTCTATGATCAGGTTGAGGCCTGGCACTTATCCCTTTTGACTGATATTCATAAAACTTTCATTGGAATTTCAATCAAGAAAGATATATACAATGTCAGTTGAAGAGTTGAGAACTTAGGAAGCGTGTACGACAGGGGAAAAAACGTGAAGCTTTGAAAGAGAAAGGAGAGAGAGATGAACATTCACATGCTATCCAGGAGCCCGCTTCTTCCACGACAATCGCAATCAATGATTCTGTCCTCACTACGCTCATCTTCCTCTCCCGGTTTTGTCTCTCCAACCCAGTTTTGTGTTCGGATTATGAGCCTCATCTGTTGCTTTCCTCTGCTTCGTGATGTCTAATCTCGATGGTCTGATAATGCCGTTCGTTCCTTCCCCTTCAGAACCGTTTCGTACAATTTATCGCTGCCATAATTGTTGGCTTTCAAGCTAGATGTTTGTGAATTGTTGAACTCAACGCGAATATATGTCCTAAAGCAGATGATGAACATCCTAAGCATGACAGATATAATTCACCAGACTGAATGTGATGTAAGCATTCAAGATCATTCCGCTAGTAGAAGCGACTGAATGCTGCACCTTTACGTCTTCAAAGTAGAGCCGCTGAAACCCAATGGTTAGAATTAGAGTTTAGGAAGCAATGTATGTATGACATGGGCCCGAATCCAGAATGCAAGCTATACAAGTGAAATCCCGGAAGCCGACCAATACAGCTTTTCCCCTGTAATAATTTTAAGGTCTTTTTGGAAACCATTGTGTGCTACGTTACACGGAGTCTCACACTAGTGACACGAGCCCAATTTTAATTGAAGATTTTATCACTTGATGATTTTAAAGTTAATTCATGGCCTTCAAATCAAAGATTGAACTTTTCGTCAGATTATTCACAGAATGAATTTGTTTTTCTTTAGTGCGACTACCAAAGATGATAATATAAGCCATTTGAGTCTCATATGAGGTTTGAGATTTCAGGTTGTAACTTGGATTTTGGATCATAAGTGGGGTTTGTGCTCCTTATATATGGAGAAACCCAAAACAGATGTGTTATTGATTGGGCTTAGGTTTTATGAGGCCTTGGCATTTTGCAATAAATTTTTTGTGAGTTTTCCTTTGACCATGATTTAACAAAAAGATAGGACATGGTGTGCTTTTTATGCCATTGCATGATTTTCTATAAACAAGGATTGAGGTCTGGTACATAGTTGAAAATCTTACTAGCTATTAAATTCTAAATAGGTCCGTAAAGTACACTTTGCTATCCTTGAAATTTAGGTTCGTTTGTATTTTGGAAATACGTTCACGAAGGTATAAAAGCTAGCACATTGGCATACTAGCTTATAAAACAAAAAACTTTCAAATTTCAAAAAAAGTAATTTGTTGGAAAAAAACTCGTTTATTTTGGAGCCAATTTGGATAAATCTCATGCGTGCTAACTAAATCACCCAAAACAAGCAAATTTTTTTATAACTTTTTTTTTTTTTTGAAATTCTTTTTGTCGGCTAGCATGCGTGCTAGCTTTAATAACTTCATGAACATTTTTTTATAATAAAAATAAAATTGTATTTAAGGGGTAGCAAAGACACTCAAATAAGTTCATCAAAAGACGCTTTCCTACCTTCTAAATATAGGTTTATTTTATTTGATGGATACTTAAATTTTTAATTATGTATCAAACCACAATTCTTGCTCATAAAAAATCATGTAGTGGCATAAAAAGAGTAGCACATTATGTGCTAGCATTTTGTTGGACCATGGGTAGAAGAAACTCGTAGGGCTTGCGAAAAATTTACTAGCAGAATGTCAAATGCCGACTTTATGGTGACATGATGTGGTCGTGTTTGGGTCTTTAATTTATCTAGGGATTGATATCAATGTGCGTAAAGACCTTGGCAAAAGAGCTCATTGTAGAGGGCATTATCTGGGATAATTGGCCTCATAAGACTCATCGATGCCATGTAAAATTTATGAGCTAACCAACATAAGCCAACCAAGGAATAATTGCATTTCAAATTATGGATTTAAGCCTTGCCACTCCCATCAATAAGACCATACGCAACGAGGTTGGCTCAGTTGGTTAGCTTGACATCCAAAGTTTCTTTGGTCCCAGGTCCGAGCCTCCCCTTGGAAACCAAGAAGCGTTAATAAGACCATAATGCTTTCACACAAGGCCACTTTGTTGGAGGCAACTGTAATCAATGAGATTTTGAATCTGGATAATGTTGTTGTTGCATCCATTGGACTTCAGCTTACAACTCGGTAAGTGAACGTTGATGGGAACCTCTACACCTACCACATGCATTCATCCATTCTTGTCTTGCAGGATGCCACCTAGGGGTAAGTCCCACCTTGTTTGAAAGGGGATGAACATACATGTCTATCTTCTAAGCATCTTAACGTCAATAATAGACACAACAGATGAAATCTAGAAGGAAACTAGCTATGGAAGCATCACAAAAAAAGATTGAGTATCAGAAGATACATAATTCAAGAAGTTTCAAACCATTTCAAAACAGGATTGTTTTTGCTTGCATGTAAGTATGCCACAGTTACAAGCTAAGATTCGCTAGCTATGCTAGAAAGCAGGACTTAAGCTAGAAAGCAAGAAGAGAATGCTTAAGGAGGCTAAAAGAGGAGCAATCATCATAAACTGAATAAAGGAATACAATGCTGCCCTACTTATACCCTCTCCCTGAATCAAATGGAGGATTCAAAAAAGGGAGGGAAAAGGATTTGGAGGGAAAATAGTGCGCCCTCCCAATAGGAGGACACCCACTCCAAATCAATGTGACCAAGTCCTAAAAATTTAACCAAATAGGGCCCAAGGCCAGTATATGAATAAAAAGGGCCCTCTCAAGATGATCCATGCGGGAATTATTATGTGTAAAACGATCATCTAAAGAGCTCTGCGGAGGGTCTTCTGATGAAGAAGTCACCATAGGGACTAAGGAAGAGACAAAAACCTGAGGGAGAGGACGTTTGTTGTCACCCCAACTTAGTCTAACTTCCGAAATCACCAAAAATGGCACGTAAACAGTCAATCAAGATGGATGATAATCAAAAAATGAGGGGCTGAGAAAGTAGAAGGTTTCTAACAAAATGGAAAAATGGACAGAGGAGGGTGTGAGGCAACAAATATGAACATGAATAGGGGTTGGAAAGAGCAGTATGTGAGCAGAAAAGACAGCAAGTAGGTGCAAAACGGAAGTGCAGAAAGGGCGCAAGCAATACCTGGGTGGGTGTTGATCCGTCGTTCACTCGGTAGTGCCAACAAAGAGAGGTAGAAGCTTAAGATAATAGGGCACTGGGCAGCAACTACCAACATCCACAATATGCTGAAGAATAGGCTGAAAAAAGGTGCTGAAGTAAGCTGCCGAACAGCCTCCAATCAATAGCCGAAACGGATAGCAAGTCAGTGAAGAGAACCGTTGAAAATGAGACGGTAGTAGAGCGCTGGACAGCCTCCAGTCAATATAAAAAATGGACAGCAAATCGGTGACGAAAAGTGTCGAAAATGATGAGGTAGTAGGGCGCTGGGCAATAGCTACCAAATCTGCAAAAACAATGAAAATCTGCCGAAAAAATCGACGAAAGTGATGGGTTACCGCTGAAAATGAGATGGTAGTAGGGTGCTGGACAGCCTCCAATCAATATAAAAAATGGACAGCAAATCGGTGACGAAAAGTGTCGAAAATGATGAGGTAGTAGGGCGCTGGGCAATAGTTACCAAATCTGCAAAAACAATGAAAATCTGCCTAAAAAATCGACGAAAGTGATGGGTTAGCAGGGCGCTGGACAGCCTCCACCAAAACTGCAAAAAATGATGAAGAAATCGTCGAAAGTGATGGGCAGTAGGGTGCTGGACAGCCACCACCAATTTGCAAAAATGACGGAGAAAAATCGATGAAAGTGATGGGTGGTAGGGCGCTGGACAGCCTCCACCAATCTGCAGGAAAGTGCTCTGATACCAAGTTACAAGCTAAGATTCACTAGCTATGCTAGAAAGCAGGACTTAAGCTAGAAAGCAGGAAGAGAATGCTTAAGGAGGCTTAAAGAGGAGCAATCATCATAAACTGAATAAAGGAATACAATGCTGCGCTATTTATACCCTCTCCCTGAATCAAATGGAGGATTCAAATAAGGGAGGGAAAAGGATTTGGAGGGAAAATAGTGCGCCCTCCCAATAGGAGGACACCCAATCCAAATCAATGTGACCAAGTCCTAAAAATTTAACCAAATAGGGCCCAAGGCCAGCATATGAATAAAAAGGGCCCTTAGGCCTGCTTATGCATAATAACAATAAAAGAATGGACGCGGCGAATGTAATAAGCCAAGTCCATAACTGCCACTCAACTACTTTTTCTTTTTTTAGGCTCTATTTTTTTTCGAAAAGGTTAGAATTTGTTTTATTTTGCATTTTTTAACTCGTTATCTAGAAAAAAATTCCCTAGAAAAAGAAAACCCTACAACCGATTCGCCATCTCTTTTCCAGGGTTGCCGATTCTTTCCCGTTTCAAACCCTTTGCAAAAAGGCGTTTCAAAAAGGTCCATGAAACATATATATATAATATGCATGAGGGTCCGGGCCGGACGTGGGCAATTTGCGTCCGGGCGTCCGGACCCAGATGCGTCCGACCCCTGGACGCGGGGTCAGACGCGTCTAATTTTTCTAAATTTTTTTTTTGGACGCATCTAGCAGACGCGTCCAACGTCCCGGCTGCGGACGCATATGAGGCCCATAACGCGTCCGGGCCCCGGACGCGTTTTTTAAAAATATTAAAAAAAAAAAAACAGAAGGCCCGAGCGCGGGCAGCAGAACACAACGCAGACAGAGAGCGAGAGAGCGAGAGAGAGATAGAGCGCGTGAGAGAAAGAGTTATGGTGAGTGAGAGAGAGAGAGATATGGTGAGTGGGGGTTTGAGAGAGAGAGAGAGAGTGTGTGTGCATGTGGGTGGGTGAGGGTGTGATGATTTGTGTGAGTGTGTGTGTGTGTGTGATGATGTGTGTGTGTGTGAGTTGATTTGTGTGTGCATGTGGTGATTTGTGTGTGTGTGTGTGTGTGAGAGAGAGAGAGAGAGAGAGAGAGAGAGAGAGAGAGAGAGAGAGAGAGAGAGAGAGAGAGAGAGGATTTGTGTGTGTGTGTGAGTTTAGGGTTTAGGGTCTGCGTGCTTGGGTTTAGGGTTTAGGAGGAGAGAGAGAGAGAGAGGTATTAGATTTGTGTGCTTGTGTGTGTGTTTGAGAGAGAGAGAGAGAGAGAGAGAGAGAGAGAGAGAGAGAGAGAGAGAGAGAGAGAGAGATGGCCGCTCGTCCCATCTGGGATGAGGTGAAGTTGTTGCCCGACAAAAAGTGGCGTTGCCCTTTTGTCGAAAGCAGTTCACAGGGAACGCCTCTTGGGCCCGAGCACATTTGGGGGGATTGCGAGTCCGACCCACAGGGGGAAACTATGGGATCGGCGTTTGTATGGTCATCCCGTCTGTGGAAAGGGCTCGCATTCTCGAGACATATACTAAGCTAGGTGCTGAGGCCGGCGAGCCATCCACAGATGTCGCGGACTCCGCTTCCCTGGTGCACCCGCTGCCACCTCCCCCGCCACCGCCCCCCACCCCCGCCTCCGCACCCACCACCGCCGCCGCCGCCTCCGCCAATGCCACCCCCCCCTCCGCCAGTACTCCCCATAGATCCACAGCCTCCACTGCTGCACCTACGCCTATGCCACCACCTCCAGATCCGCACCATCCATCCGCATCCTCCGTTTCCGCACCTACACCTATGCCACCACCTCCAGATCCGCATCGTCCATCCGCATCCTCCCAGCCATCCACATCCTCCCAGCCATCCACATCCCGAGGCACTAGACAGATGACCATGCCGGGATCTTTCAGAGAGGGGCGGCACAGAGAGGCCACCAGGACCATAGCACAAATGTTCTATGACTTGAACCTCCCCTTCATCATGGTCTCATCCTGCATCTTTCGAGAGGCTATCTTGAAAGTTGCAGTCTGTGGGCCCACCTACACACCACCCACAACCGACGTGCTTTGCGGCCCTTTGCTCCAGGAGCGGGTTGCATCTGTCAGAGAGACTAGCATCGTTGCAGGAGGCCTGGGATAGATACGGCTGCTCCATTATGGCTGATGAGTGGACTGGGAGAGTGCACACGGCCGAGTACATCTACGACATCATCCGCGCGGCGATACAGGAGGTCGGGCCACAGCGCGTTGTCCAGGTACAATTTTTTTCATTAGTTGCTTGATCATTTACTGCGCAATGTTGATACAAAGGTGTCATTAGTTTTCGATTGATTGCAATGCGTTTTCAAGCTGTGCATTAATCGTATCAACTGTTCGCGATAGGTTGTGACGGACAATGCGTGCAACTGCCGGGGTATGGGGGAGCTTCTTATGGCAGAGTACCCCTCCATTGTGTGGACTCCATGTGCCGCACTGTCACTAGACCTCCTCATGCATTCCATCGGGCGCCTGCCTTGGGTTAGTGAGATTCTCACGAGGGCACTTGAGGTTGTGGACTTCGTCACACGCAAGCGCTGCACCACCGCCCTTTTCCACACATTCAGCAGGTAAGATGCTACTTATTTTTTGGCTCATTTACAGTTCTGTTGCACACGCCAATAATTCCAGGGTTTAGGGTTTAGGGATGCGTTGGGGTTTTCGTGTGTGCGTCTTATTCCGCTTTTCAATGCAAGCTCGACTTGAAGAAGCCCGCTCGCACCCGCTTCGCCTTCCAGTTCATCATGCTCGAGCGGCTACACGAGCTCAAGGGTGATTTGCGGCGCATGGCTACTTCTGCAGAGTTCATGGCCATGGACCTATCTCAGACCCCGGACGGCTTGGTCTTCCACGGGATCTTTTTCATGGAGCCCTTCTGGGTTGATATGCAGCAGCTCATGGACGTCATGCGCCCCATCTACTCTGTTCTGAGGCTCGTTGATCACGAGGGGTGCACGATGGGCCTCATATACGAGTTCATGGACCGCATAGGCGAGTCTCTCCAGCGTTTTGAGCTGGACCCTGCCAGGTATAACTTTTTCCGTCTCACGAACTTTCCTTCCATTCGCACTCTATTTCGTCTTGGTGCCGCAGCACGCAATTGTGTAATTGTTGCCTTCACATGGTATGTTCCACAGGTTGGAGCCTATTAGGCGGTTGTGGCGGCGGTGATGGGATAAGTTTCACCGGCCCATTCACAGTGTAGCCCATGTACTGCATCTGCTGTTTCAGAGCGAGAGGCAGTACGACGATAGAGAGCTGCGTGCATACTGGTTCTCATACATCCGCCTCCTCAGCAGCGACACTGGTTTCCGCAGCAGGCTCGAGGAGCAGAGGCTGAGTTACAGGTAAACTCTTGCTCTACCCCCGCTCGCTCGCTCGACTACCTTTCGCTTGCTCAATTCAACTTCCCACCATTGCTCAATTTCAGGCACTGCCTGGGGCTGTTCGGCGAGGCTCTCCGAGAGAACAGGCTTATGCCTGTATCATGGTGGGATACCTACGACGCTGGACAAACAGAGCTGAGGATGCTCGCGTTCCGAGTCCTGTCACAGGTATGTTATCTAATCTCATTCATCTAAACAGTTTCCGCATTGTCTCTATAAGGCCGCAACTCACTCGAGTGGCTACCAATAAATGCAGGATTGTTCTGCTTGCGTGTGCGATCGGAACTGGTCAGCGTTCAGCCTTGTTCACACGAACAGGCGGAACCGCCTCACGACTGAGTGATACAATGACTTGGTGTACTACGACACCAACACCAGGGTGGTTCGACGCATCGCGGACAACATGAGGGCAAGAGGCGTACGCGCCCTACTGCTGCAGGTATATTTCTATGCTCTATCGTTTGCTTTCGTGCTATAATAGACAATCAGTTTAATGCCCTCACGGTTGCTTCGGCTATTCTCACAAATGATTGGCTTGTGTAGGTCAATCCCGATGATTGCCTGGTTCCCACGGCCGATCCTGAGGTAGAGGTAGAGGTTGACCAAGACGAGGCCGCTCGGCGTGCTCTGCGGGGTGATCCTGAGGATGATGCTGACACCGAGGAGCCTACCCCCCTCCCTGCTGACGTTCCATTGCCCTCCTCCTCTGATGAGCCCACATATGATTCAGACGAGACGGTCGACATTGTAGGGGATGGTCCATGTGCCCCACGCAGTACTCTCGCTACACGGACCCTTTCAGATGATGGTTGGACAGAGTTTGCGAGGCCTAAACACTTGATGGTGGATTTGTATGAGTCTATCAGTGAGTCATCGGGGAACTAGATGACGTGGCCCAGATAGGCTGCAAAGGTGTCCAGTGAGGTGTCACAGTGCACTACTAGTGGTGCATGGGCCTTGGAGGGCATAAGTATACCTGTTGGGCTCTCACTAGTGTATGCTTGATAGCATTACCGGTGGCAGGATGTTGTTGGTGTGATGCCTCATTCCTCTCTGAACGATTGATCCATAGCTTGGGGGCTAGATCCGTTCGATCTAGGTTTGGTTGGGTTGGTTTGTCCACCATCAGGTTCCCTTGTGTTGCTTGTGATTGGCATGCTTAGAATAGGATCCTTGGATTGAGGACTTTATACCCTCCATGTCGGCAACCCGCCTGACAACGTCCACCTCGTCCCACAGATCGACAAGGTTGGATTGCACCATTGCGATGGAGGGAGTTGTGGAAAAAAGGTAGAGACGATCGTGAATGCGATAGGAGGCGAAAAGCTGGAAATAAAACAGCAATGATGGAAACACCAATAGCGGGGTGGAAGGCAACAGATCAACCTCAAAGACAGGGTGAAATGGAATCAGATGAAGAAGGCAGGGAGGGCACGGACAGCAGTGAGGGAGAGAGTGAGGGGGGCGGGTAGTTTAGGTCAAAAAAACAAATTAAATAATAAAAATATTAATTAATTGTGGTACCGCAGCACCAGTATGGTGTCGTGGTACCAGTATGGTGCCGCGGTACTGGGAACCGCGGTTCCCAGTACCGCGGCATCTATGATGTATATATATGCATTATATGATAATCTATATATCATATAATCAATATATAAATTAGCATATACTGTTTTTTGGCCCTAAAAACAAAAATAAAATAAAACTTAAAAAAAAAATTGCAACCTATTATCAAAACAATAGTATTTGACAAAAATAGGGTCCCTGTAGTTTTGATGGTCATGGCTGTGGGGTTGTGGGTTTATGATGTTATGTTAATCGTGCGATTTGTTAGGGTTTAGGGTTTAGGGTGTTATGTTAACTGTACCACTTGTTAGGGTTTTGGGTTTAGCATGTTATGTTCAATGATTGGACATGATGCAGATGATATGAGAGACATGAAGATATACCTGTGTAAAACAACAGGTGCAGCATGTATAATTTCCATACTACGTCCGCTCCCTCTCTCTCTCTCTCTCTCTCTCTCTCTCTCTCTCACCCTTTGTTGTACACTCCTGCCTGGGGGTCTCCCTCTGCCACAAGTGAGTCTCTGGGAACCGCCTGCCTGTGATGCTCTGATCCGTCTTTGAGCGATGTGTCTCTGGGCGGCAGCCTCCATTAATTATGACCATGTACACATAAGGGCCCCAAATCCCTTATAGTCACAATTAACTTACGGGTTGTCGGTCTACCGGTCCCTAGCGGGGACATGTTACCCGAGACCGATCATGGACATGACAGAGGGTCTACATGGTGCATAGGATGAGCCACGGGATGAGCCAAAGGGATTGTGCACCTGATGAGGCCCAGAGCCCAGAGCATTTGTATTCAGATGCAGAGCTAGACGACTTGATTGCCACGATGGATTCAGAGGCCCACCTCATGCCGAGTGTTAGGGCACCCCCATCATTTCTTGCCAGCGACCCCTACACAGAGTCTCAGCCACATCAGCTACATGAGGTGCCTCGAGTTCCTCCGATTCCTCAGAGGGTTTATATGTGCCGCACAGCACCTCCAGTGCCACCGATGCCATTGAGGCCTATAGCCCCTCCATCGCCATCTCTTCTTCACTAGGTTACCATGGCAGGCCACCATCTGTTCCCAGGTTTTCTCTTGTAGCGCTCACATCCACAGTGGCTCCTCCTGTGGCAGCACCTACTTCACATCCTCCTCCTTTGGCAGCACCCACTCCACTAGCTCCTCCTTTGGTAGCACCCAGGATGTACCAGTACCGGCCACCACAGCGCCCCTTTCAGTACATATCGCCGCTGTCCTTACCTCCTGCAGGGACGACCCCTCCACAGCCAGTTCCTCCACCTGCAGCAGCTCCACAGGCACACACTCCACGGGCTCATCCTCCTCGCTCAGCTGCTCAGGGAGTCCCTTCCCTAACCCAGCCGGCCTCAGCTTGGGCCCAACCTAGCCAGTCAGGTGGTTTGCATGGGGGTGATGAGGCATCGACAGCTCCCCTCGTCCGCAAGAGACCAGGAAGGCCCAAGGGTGCACCGAACAAGAAAGGCAGAGCACAGAATTAGCCAGGGAAGAGAGGACGACCTCGCAGGGGTAGACGTGCACAGTCACAGCCAGCTGGAGCAGGTCTAGTCAGTTTGGCTTGCTTGGGGGCTGATGTGGAGGTAGATTGGGAGGATGTGGATGACGAGTCCTCTTCCTCGGATACACAGTCCCTGCCAGTTCTAGACAGGCATAGTGTCAGACTCCAAATCTGAAACTTCACTTAAAACTTGGCCTATCCCGTGCACAACAATCAGCAATGTCGATCCCTGTTGATTTCCCTGCATGTACAAACATCAAAGCACACGAAACATGGTGGAGCTGGCTGCCTTGTCTCCTCCCAACCTTTGCTGCATAGATTATGATCCGGAATGCCTCTCTCTAGGCTCACTTATGCACAATCCTCAAGCACCCCTTAACCCTGACCTTTCCTAACGTCGACACATGGCCAATTCCATGCACAGTCGACACTTGCCACTTGGCAGTACTTTGACACATAGGCAAGTGAGTAGGATGACGTGTCACTCATACACTGGACCAAGTGTCCCAGTGAGCATGTGACACGTGTCATGTTTGACCGGTCAACGCTAACATGTGTCACTCATTCACTGGACCAATTGTCCCAGTGAGCATATGACACGTGTCCTGTTGACTAGTCAACTCTCCTACATTGTAGGAGGTCAGTCCAGCCACTCCTAATAAATGACCCAGTACCCCATGCCAAAGAACGACTCTCTGAGGTCCGATGCCAACTAATTACAGTTCATTTACAATTTACTTACAAAAGGTCACCATAGGCTGGTGACTTAGCCATTTCAATAATTACAATAATTACAGATTGTACATGTGTCTCTGAAAACTGTAAATAACCTGGACAGGGAGTAAAGGCTCTAACATCCCTTCCCACTCAAAAAAAGACATCGTCCGCGATGACCAAACTTTGGGTATTGTGCATGCAAACCGTGCGCGGTCTCCCAGGCAACATCTGTAAGAGGTCTTCCATGCCAAGCAACTAGATATATCAAAGATCAAGCGGTTACACAAACGTTTCTCCCGCCTATCGAATATCCTTGTTGGCTCATGGATCTCCTCTCCATGCTCCTGAATAGAGTCACAACTGACTCATCTCCGTACACCGGAGTTGTCGACAACAACTGGCCTAATCAAGCCTCCTATGATAACCAACATCCCATACTACTGGCGATCACACTCGGCTCTCACTAGCACCACGATTGCTTGTCTTAAATTTTTTCAACTAACTCAAGCATCTTACTCATAGAGTTAGAAATCATCTATACTAGGCGCTTTGAGGAATTCCCACCGTAACAAAACTAGTAGGCCTAAAACCATATTGGGCCACCAAAAGTTACATAGGATCATCTCATAGGTCCAATCCACACCCGGATGACTAGCACCAGTACTATCATAACATAAATGCAAAATCTCCCTACACAGCCCTTTACTTAATACTAACTGAAATGGGGAGTTTGCCATTTCCTTTAACTATACCATCTGCCATGGTATACTTCAGGCAAGTGAGAGCAAAGAGATCAGAGTTCTCCTTCTGAGACTCTACTTGGCCAAGATTTACCTCTCTCACAACCTCTTACAATAAACAATGAGGATCCTCTTGCTGAATTTATCTGATCTCAGCAATTAGGTCATTCTCTATGACCACAAAAGACATTCGATACAATATACGAGATAATGCATCAAGAAGCACACGATTTTTGATACCTTTCCTGTACCGAATTTTGATGTGAAATTCCTGCATCAATTCAGCCCACCTGGCTAATTGCAGAAATACATAAAAATGTCATGGTCGGCGTATACAAACCTGCACCACCACACACAAAAAAAATGCCTCCATACTTTCAAAGCATGGACAATGGCATACAACTCTTCTGAGCAGGTTTGAGCTTCTCACTCACAAAGGCCACTGGCCTACCCTCGTGCATCAGAATTGTACCAACGACGACATCACTTGCATCCGTTACTATGACAAATGGTTTCTGAGGGTCTACTATCTTTAATGTGACAAAGTCAGCCACAACTTGTTTCAAAGTGTTGAAACTTCATTGCTGAACTTCTGTCCACTTATTATTCTATAGCATATTTGGTCAAAGGTGCAGCCATGGGTGAACAACCCTTCACACCTTGCAACAAAACCCAAACAATCCAAGAGAGCCCCTCAATACCGGATTCGGTTTTATGCCTTCAGCTAACACGATAACACCCAAATATGTTATCTTTTATTATCATTAGCAAACAAGATTTTATCCCTCAGGGTTGACAAACAGCTCTAAGGTGAGTTACATACGACACGTCACCACAACTGTAAACCAAACCGTCATCCATGAACGGTCTGAGTACATTGTTCATCAACATCATACATGTTGTTGGGGCGTTGGTCAATCAAAGGCATAACCAAAAAGTTACAGCGAATGAAACAAGTTCTGAAGGCAGTCTTACGCGCATGCACTTCATGAACTCTGAGTTACTAATATCCATTTTTCAAACAACTTTGCTTTCACCGTACAATACCGGATCATCAATATGTGGAATAGGATATCAATGCTTGACAAACTCCTTGAACATTGGGCGTCCCATACCGTCCTTTGCCCTTGGGGAGTTCAAGTATCGATAAGCCCACACACATACGCCATGACCCATCTATTGGTCTAGGTTCTTAAGTAAGTCAGCTTGTTCTTGCCATATGTTACTTTTGGAACCAGCAGTAAACATATCAAACAAAAACAAAACCATATATGCTTACAATGAACCCCCACATACTAAGCTACCATGATCAAAGGTCTTGGAGGCACATCGGGCTCACCTCAAAGTGAATGGATTCTACCATTGCGCTGAACTCGCACACATGAGTACCCCAAGCGATGTAGAGTTTCCGTACTACGTGCCAACATATCCCAAGTACCACATCAAAACGTGCCAAACACATTATCTTTATATCCAACTTCTTAACCTAACTTTGAATGGTTAATGGCATATCCACAACCCTGAAACCTCCCCCAATTGTACCCTTTCCATCAGCCCTCACGACTATGTACCAGTACAGGGATGGTTGCATGCTCACAGTCAACCTTTCAATCAAAGTCAAGTACGTTATGAGAGGACCTAGTGTCAAGCAGAACACACATTCATACCACACAACTGTCCAGTCATAACAATCAAGAAGTACCTGGAAATTGATACATGTGTTGCATCGTTTTAAACAATTGTGGCAAAAGAAATAACATCAACCTTACCTGATCATCGACACTTTCACAAGATGAAGAGTACTTCCCTGGAGTTCATCCTGCTCCAGCTCTTCAATAGCCACAGGTGCTCGTGCCTGTCTCACTAGCAAATTGAATGAAGTCCGCATTGGATTCCATAGGCATTCCTTCCACATGCATCCTACCAAGTAACCAAAGCAAAACTCTCTCTTTTGGAACACCCTTGGTCTTGCGGCATTAGCAACAAACATCCTTGGCCCCTTCTGAACATCGGATTGCCCATACAATCGTTGTCCCTAGAAGCTACAACTGCTTGTCGCACTGAAGGACGATGACCTCTTTGGACATTAGACCGCCCATACAATCCTTTGTCCTCGGAAGCCCCTGCTCCTTCTCCTTTCAGGTCACCTGAAACTTGCCTTTGCACAAATTGACTTTCAATGCTTTTGAGCCTCTGGTTACCCCAAGAGCCAAAAAAGTGCCTGAACCTTATTACGTGTTTCAACAACAGGGCTATCTGAACTGCTCCTTGGAGGCTACGAGTCTGCTTCTTTACAAAGAAAGGTTTTGAGACTTCCATGCAAGCCCTCCACAAAATGAAACACTCAAACAATCATACTGCTTCCGGTTCTTGTGAGGATCTTGATGTCTTCAACATTCAAGGATTTGTTGAAAAATCACCTCCATAGAATCCACCTTGGCTGCCACTTCCTTGATTCTCAGTATCTCAGTGCTAGAACCCTCCAACGGATCCATGTTTACAGTGTTGCAAACCTGTCCACCTGCTTAGAGGTCAAAATTATCGGCAAGAATGAGTTTAAAACTTAACAGTCCGGTTTAGGCTAGAATTGCCCAATCATCAAGCAATTTCTTCTCGGCTGGTTTTGCACCTATGTATGAGAACCAAATTTTGAAAAAACACCATAGGACTCCGTTTTCTTTGCTGTAAATTGCATACTACAGCCCTTGAGGTCTGCCTAGAAGACTCCCAAAATTTAAGGATGATCCAAGAACCGAGCGGAAAGTTACGAAGAAAAAACTCTTCAGCCTGCCAGCGCCCACCAGCCACAAGAAAGTTCTCAAAATCGCTTGGATTTCGCTGCTGGGGTTGGCTCCTGTGACTAATCTACTGTGCCTTAGCAATAGGAATAGTTTGCAACAGATCCCATAGCCATCTGAGCTCTCAATCAAAAGTTATGAGCAAAAAACTCCCCTTTCTCTCTCTAGAACGTGTTTGTTTTTTGCTATCCCAAGCTTCCAAAACTTGCAAACCTTGGCTCTGATACCAGATGTCAGACTCCAAATCTGAAACTTCACTTAAAACCTGGCCTATCCCGTGCACAACAATCAGCAATGTCGATCCCTGTTGATTTCCCTGCATGTACAAACATCAAAGCACACAAAACATGGTGGAGCTGGCTGCCTTGTCTCCTCCCAACCTTTGCTGCATAGATTATGATCCGGAATGCTCTCTCTAGGCTCACTTATGCACAATCCTCAAGCACCCCTTAACTCTGACCTTTCCTAACGTCGACACATGGCCAATTCCATGCACAGTCGACACTTGCCACTTGGCAGTACTTTGACACATAGGCAAGTGAGTAGGATGACATGTGTCACTCATACACTGGACCAAGTGTCCCAGTGAGCATGTGACACGTGTCATGTTTGACCGGTCAACGCTGACATGTGTCACTCATTCACTGGACCAAGTGTCCCAGTGAGCATATGACACATGTCCCGTTGACTAGTCAACTCTCCTACATTGTAGGAGGTCAGTCCAGCCACTCCTAATAAATGACCCAGTACCCCATGCCAAAGCTAAGCACGACTCTCTGAGGTCCAATGCCAACTAATTACAGTTTATTTACAATTTACTTACAAAAGGTCACCACAGGCTGGTGACTTAGCCATTTCAGTTATTACAATAATTACAAAACGTACATGTGTCTCTGAAAACTGTAAATAACCGAGACAGGGAGTAAAGGCTTTAACACATAGATATCGGCTGTGAGAGTCAGCTCGAGGCCCTGAGTTGTCTCCGGAGCCTTTGTTTGAGTCAGAGCCAGAGTATTGATTGTGGCTCTGTAATTTTATATCTAGCAGTTTGATATCATGTTCCATGTTTGGCGGCCAGATGGTCGGACATTGTATTTAGACCATTTTATACATTGTATCCAATTTGGGACACACTTTATTTGTTGCACATTATGTATCTGTCGATGTCTAAATGTGATGCTCTGTCTTCAATTTTATCTGAAATTGTATGTGCGTGTGTGAATTGTATTTTCAATTCATCTCAATTGCAGAGATTGATAGCAAATGCACTTCACTGGAATGCACCTACAAGCTGATCATTGATGTCCGTAGCAAACTGATAGCACATGCACTTCAAACGATCATTAAAAGAGTAATCGCTCCTTTTTTTTCCCCCTGATTTCTGACAGATTTCACATGCCCATGCTCACCATAATCGAGATAAAACACAGCATTTCATAAACACATACATTACATTGCATTTAAAAAATACAGAGATTGCGTTTCACAAAACCAGGCGCGTGTTGCACAAAAAATACATTGTATACTAATTCGAGAGATGTATCAAAATAACATTACGTATCCCGCCACATACGGCTGGGTCTATTTTTTATACAACTATCTCTCTATATGCCGCCTCATTTACTAGTCTTATCATTCCTATCCTCCACTGACTCCTCACCCTGGTCAAGTGCATTGTTCTATCGCTCTCGCTCTGCCTCCTGGTTAGCCTGACAAATTCGCACCCTTTCCCTGACCATGGCCAGCTGCTGTGCAATCCGCTTCCCCTCATCCCCCTCGACAGCGGGGGGCGGGGGCTCCGGATCCGGGTGTCTCGCCGACCCTGTCGTTGCATCTCTGCAAATTCCGCCTTGAACTTTCGATGCCTTTCGTTGTGCCTTCGGACATCTTCCTCGAGCTTTCTCCTTGCTTCGCCCTCAGGCTTCGGTGGTATGTGCTCTGCCATCTCGATCCACTTTCTCTCATAGCACCCTGGTTCTCAAACAGGCTCACATAGGCTCTCACAGTCTCTCATTGGCTCTCACTGGCACTCTCACAACCTCTGAAAATGCCTCTCACAATGGCATTGTGAGTGCCTATTTATCCCCACAACCTGTTTGCCCATGTGCAGTTGTTGATGATCCCTCCATGTGCCGTTGTACCCGCCCCCATGTGTTGCTCTCCCACGTGCTGCTCTCCCATTGGCCCCATGGTCTGCTCTCCCACAGTGCCCATGTGCTGTTGTACTTGCCCCCTGCCCCGTGTACTGTCCCCGTTTTTTTTGCACCCTAAACCGTTTTTTCTGCATTTTTTTTGGCCTATTTTTTGTATCCTCCCCTAGATGCATTCTTTTACAAAAGAAAATATCAAATATGGTGCCGCCCTGGTACCAGCGGGTCCGAGGGCGGCACCATACTGGCGGTACCCACCATTATGGTACTGGCGGTACCACAAGGCACTATGATATACATATAATATATTTTCAAAAAAAAATCACTAGCATCTCGGAACGTATCTATACATATGGGTGTGTGTGCGTGTTTTATTTTTATTTCTCACAAATAGTTTTGGACCTAAAGGCTAACACCTACTGGAATTGGACCTGAAATTTTTGGAAATGAACCTGAAACCATAGATGCACGCGATTAGAATCGCGATTCAGAATCGCGTTTCGAGTTTTTCAGAGAATCGTGCAGAATCTTTTTTTTTTTTTGAAATTATTTTAGGTAATAGAGCATTATGACTGTGTAGTTTGCCGAATGTTTCGGGTGCAGGATGGTCCAATTTAGGTGTATTAACTCCCAGGCTCTCTGATTCTCCCTCTCTCTATCTCTCTCTCTGATCACAACAAATGGAACTAAAACCATGCTGAACAAAAACCCAGCTGAATCATTCAACCCTACTAAACCTTAAATGAAACATTTTTCAACCATCTCTCTCTCTCTCTCTCTCTCT